>JAPPVO010000024.1:5102140-5235680 GCA_030407325.1 Camellia japonica | reverse complement strand
TGGTTCCGGGATGAAACCTACTTCGATGGTACGCTTGAGCTCGAGTTGATGGCGGAGGCTAAGCAAGCTAGGGCATCCGCGTGTGTATTTTGATCGCGTGTTATTTGGTTTAGTTCATGATGGTCGAATTTCGTCAGCAAGGAGTTAGTCGTTTTCATATAGGCCGCCATACGCTCGTCTCTTGCCGCGTACTCCCCCTTCAGCTGGTTGATTACCAATTTTGAGTCACAAAACACCAACAGCCACCGCGCGCCGAGCAGATGTGCGTTTCGCAATCCGGCTAAAAGGGCTTCGTATTCGGCTTCGTTATTTGATGCTTCGAAGCCGAGCTTGATGGCCTGCTCAATTACTGCGCCGTCTGGAGACATAATTACGACGCCGGCGCGCTGCCCCGTTGGTTAGACGATCCATCACAGTATAATTGCCAAATGTCCCCAACATAAATTCTCCAATCTGGCTTTGACCGAACTTCGGCCTTTGGCTGGACGTCATCAGGCTTGAGGTTGGCAAGCCCTCCTGTGAATTCGGCAACAAAGTCGGCAAGCACCTGCCCCTTGATTGCAGTTTTGGGTAAAACTGAATGTCGTATTGGCCGAGTTCGAGAGCCCACTTCGAAACATGCCCTGATGCTTCTGCATTCCGTAGTACTGATCGAAGGGGATAGTCTGTTAGCACCCTAATGCTGTGTCCTTGGAAGTAATGCATCAGTTTTCTTGCTGCCATGACCAAGGCTAGGACGAGTTTTTTCCAACGGTAGGTAGCGTGTTTCGGCGTCCACCATTGCCTTGCTCACATAATACACTGGCTGTTGCTGCCCTTCCTCCTCTTTTAATAATACGGCGCTGACGGCCCTGTCGGAGACTGCCAGATATAGAATGAGGGGGTCACCGGTGGCGGGTGTTGTTAGAAGAGGTATTGTCCGGAGGTAGGTCTTGAGCCCGTTAAAAGCTGCTTCGTATTCGGCGGACCATTCGAAAGCTCTGCCCTATCGTAGTGTCTGAAAGAATTGTCTGCAGCGGTCTGTAGATCGGCTGATGAACCTGTTGAGTGCAGCAGCCATTCCCATCAACTTTTGGACTTCTTTCACTGAACGGGGGGAACTCAGTTCCAAAATTGCTGTGACTTGCCTCGGGTTGGCTTCTATTCCTCGGTGGTTGACGATATAACCCAGGAATTTGCCAGAGTCGATCCTGAATGCGCATTTGGAAGCGTTTAGCTTCATTCTGTATTTGCGTAGGGTGTTGAATGTCTTTTCCAGATCGGCTATATGGTTTTGTTCTTCTTTGGATTGACCACCATGTCGTCGATGTATACTTCCATAGTGTGTCCGAGCTGTTCTTTGAACATCGTGGTGACCAGTCTTTGGTAAGTTGCCCCTGCATTCTTCAGTCCAAAAGGCATAACCCTGTAGCAGTAGGTTCCTCTTGGAGTGAGGAATGCAGTTTTGTCCTGATCATTCGGATTCATGGCGATCTGATGGTAGCCCCTGTAGGCATCGAGGAAACTCATGCGCCGGTGGCGTGCCGTTGCATCGACGAGTTGGTCAATTCTCGGTAAGGGGAAGCAGTCTTTGGGGCAAGCTTTGTTCAGATCCGTGAAATCGACGCACACTCACCAAGTTCCATTTTTCTTTTTCACCACCACTGTGTTGGAGAGCCACGTGGGGTAGGTGACTTCTCTAATTGCCCCGGCGTCAAGCAATTTGTGAACTTCTTCTACAACGGCGGTGGTGTGTTCTGCGGAGGATCGCCGGCCTTTCTGAATGACCGGCTTGCACCGGGGGTCAACATTTAGATGGTGCTGTGAGACTGACGGGTCTATTCCCGGCATCTCGTATGGAGTCCACGCAAAGACGTCAAGGTTGCCGAGTAAGAAAGTGATCAGCTGCTGTCTGTCGACCTGGCTCAGAGAGGCGCCGATCATAAAAAACTTTTCCGGGCTTCCATCAATGTCAACCCGGTCTAAACCTTCCGTGGCCTTTTCGTTTGGTTGACGCCCGACGTCATCCAGGATCTCTCGACTGGGCACTTCAATGGAGTTTACTTGCAGTTCCTTCAGCGTCTTGGCGGCGAGAAGGTAACATGCTTGCGCTGACTGTTGAGAGCCACGGATCTGCTCAACGCCGTGTTCCGTTGGGAAACGTAGCAGCTGGTGGTAGGTGCTTGGGACGGCCTGCAGGGTATGCAACCATGATCGCCCCATGATGAGATTGTACGGCGACGGTAGCCTGACGACCAAGAATTCCACATCCACCATTCTGGAGCCAGCTTGAACGGGTAGACTGATCTTTCCAATGGGTACTCCGGGTTGGCGTTGAAGCCGAATAGTGGATAAGGAGCTGGAGTCAGATCAGAATCGTTGAACCCGAGTTGGATGAAGGTTTTATAGTACATAACCTCTGAAGTGCTTCCCTGGTCGATAAGGACGCGTTCGACGGTGAACCTGTTTACGCGTAGTGCAACAACCAGAGGATCTACGTGAGGGAGTGTTACGCCGCTCAAATCAGAGTCGTCGAAGGTGATGCTTGGCGCTTCTCGGAGCCGGGGTCGCTTTGTTGGTGTGAGCTGATGCTGGGGGCTTGGAAGTGACTGGATTGCATGTACAGTCGGGGCTATCGGCAGGCTGTATATCATATGTACGGTGTCAAGCGGGACGCCTCTTGGGCGACGTGCGTCCTCTGTCACCTCCTCAAGGTAATCGGTTAAGGCGCGGCGACCGTCGGCATTGTGCTGTTGACCTCGAGGTCGTTGAGGACCTGCCCTTGGGAATCGCTCAGGAACCTTGAGCCCTGCCCGTTTGGACTTTGCTTTTTCTAAGGCCAAATCGCGGCGAAGGCGTTCGTTCTCAGCGATGATGTTGTCCAAACTCTGTTGGGTTTGTCTGGCTTGTTCTATGGTCGCTTGCATCGTCTCCTTCGTTGAAGTCGTTGGTGAGTTAGAGTTCGAGGCGCGTCGCTGCGTGACGGTTTCCTTTTCGAGCGTATTTGCCGGAGTGAAGTCGTTTCTCTGTGCGGTCTCGTCGGTGGGTATCGGAGGATCTTCAGTCACGTCTTTCATGGATATATTTGAGTATTCCCATAGACGGCGCCAATTGTGGGGAAGTGGTTTGGAAATACTCTTCAGATCCTGGAAGACGCCAATGATCCTCAGCTAGTCACCTGCAAAGACACAAATACTTCGGTCGGGGGTGCCGGAATTAGCACTCCGACGGACAAGTCAGTTCTTCTACTCAAGAAAGCTTGTTGACTAAGATTTTAGAAGTGATTCTTACATACCTTTACAAATCTGAAGCTCTTGTATTTATATCCATTCTCTGGGCCTCGGGGCCAGAGTCTACTTTTTATTTATTATTCTTTCATTTGTCCTGATATGCCTTCTCAAGTCTGTTCGGCCTTAAGAATGTATTCGGCGTCCCAGTTGAGCAGAATGGAGCCGTTCAGTTCCCGGCTCCTCGGGTATACCAGATTTCGTTCCTCTATTTATTCGGCTCCCACAGGGACGTATCCCGGTGCTTCGGAATGAAGGAGAAACATAGGGACATATCCCGGTGTTTCGAAATGAAGGAGAAACATAGGGACGTATCCCAGTGTTTCAGAAGGAGAGAAGAAACGTAAGGACGTATCCCGGTGTTTCGGAAAAGGGGAGAGAAACATAGGGACATATCCCGGTGTTCCAGAAAGGGAGAAGAAACATAGGGACGTATCCCGGTGTTTCGGAAAAGGTATAAGCATTGGAACGTATTCCAAATGCTCTTAACCAAAGGGGAGAAGCATAGGGACGTGTCCCGGTGTTTAGCAAGGAATGAGAAACATAGGGACGTATCCCGGTGTTCCGCAAGAAATGAGAAACATAGGGACGTATCTCGGTGTTTCGAAAAAGGAGAAGAAACATAGGGACATATCCCGGTGTTTCGAAAAGAGAGAGAAACGTAAGGACATATCCCGGTGTTTCGAAAAGAAAGAGAAAAGAGGAACATAGGGACGTATCCCGGTGTTCCAGAAAGAAGGAGAAACATAGGGACGTATCCCGGTGTTTCGGAATGAAGGAAGAAACATAGGGACGTATCCCGGTGTTTTAGAAAGAAGGAGAAACACAGGGACGTATCCAGGTGTTTCTGAAGGAAAGAGAAACATAGGGACGTATCCCGGTGTTTCGCAAGGAATGAGAAACATAGGGACATATCCCGGTGTTCCGCAAGGAATGAGAAACATAGGGACGTATCCCGATGTTCCGCAAGGAATGAGAAACATAGGGACGTATCCCGGTGTTTCGGAATGGTGTGAGCATTGAAACGTATTCCGAACGCTTTTAACCGAAGAGGGAGAAACATAGGGACGTATCCCGGTGTTTCGGAATGGTGTGAGCATTGGAACGTATTCCGAATGCTCTTAACCAAAGAGGGGGGAAAACATAGGGACGTATCCCGGTGTTTAGGGACGTATCCCAAAGATTAGGGACGTATCCCAAAGATTAGGGACGTATCCCGAAAATTAGAAAGGAAGGAGAAACATAGGGACGTATCCCGATGTTTCGAAAAGGTAGAAGAAACATAGGGACGTATCCCGGTGTTTCGGAACTAAAGAGTGTGCATAACAATGCGATTGAAACGTGCATAACAATGCAAGTAGAACGTGCGTGACAACGCAAGTGAAGAGGTGTGCAAGACAATGCAAGTGAGGTACACAAAAGAAGTGTGATAAAATGCATTTTCTATGCAAGTATGGGGGCATTTTCTATGCAACATGGAAAGCATATTCTATGCATGATTGAAAGCAAGCATATTCTATACATGAATCATAACAATGCGCGGCACGCATGCAACAGAAGTGTATATAAAAGTTCACATTCTATGCAATAGAGGAGCATCAAATATGTACTCTGGTGCCTCTGATTTACCTCTTAGAGGACTTTGCAACATACTCAGCTCAAAAGGGGACACCCTGTCTATATTGGCGAGAGGTAACATCTGCATGTGAAACCCTCGGATGCTGCTTGGACCACCATTCTAACTTGAAGCAGGCTTACACTTGGAGTAGAGGCACGCTCATTCTTCGGAACACTGACAAGGTTTGAAGAGGTACATCCGGAATACAATCTCGGAATTCACTGAAGGTAAAACACACTCAGATGCTTCGATTTTCCCTCTTTTCTTTTGCTTTGCAGTCTGGAACCCACATAGCTTCAGATAGGTCCTTGTTTTACTGTTCACACTTATCGGGGGTGGACCCTGCAGTTTTCGAAAGAACAAATTCTTTTTTTTGCACAAACGTGAAGAATGGCACAGCACTTTGAGCAAAAAACGATTTTATTTTTGAAATTAAGAAATGAGTTCTTAACCGGGTATTGAGCCTACGACTGAACACAGCGAAAAAGACTCAACAATGAAAAACAAAAGGTAAACAACCTAAACACATCTATTGACACTTGAAACGACTCAAAACAAGAATCGAGACAAACAAAACACAACGAAAGACTCAAATGTATAGCGATCCCGATTTTCCCTTCATTGTTTAATTGTATTCCGGACTCGGTTCCGTGGATGTGCTGTTGTGTTTTTTCCGTTTTCGTCCTTTACTCTTTGTATATGAGTCTTGGGTCGTGTTGGGCAGGGTTTGAAACAGGTTGGTTGTGTTTGGAAACCAAGGGTTAGTGTCCATTTAATTCCAACTAGTGTCTATTAAATTTTCATAATGGTTCATTCAATTCCAATTAGTGATTCATTCATATTCCATTAGTGGGATTTTATGACAAACTTGTCCATTCATATTTCTAACTAGTGTTCATTTAATTCTAGTTAGTGTTCATTTAATTTCAATTAGTGTTCATTTAATTCTAACTTGTCCTTTCATTTTCCAATTAATGGGCTTTAATAACAACCTTTCAATATCACTTGTTCATCTCCCTTTTGATTTCAAAACCCTAGAACCCACTCTCTCTCTCTCTCCCTACACACCTTCTCTCTATGTTTTCATCTCCCTCTAGTGTAAATCTATACTAAGTCCTTTGTAAGAAAGGTAGAGTGGGTTGAGGGCTTCATTTTAATCTGAAAGTTTGGCGATTTGGAGCACTTTGGTTTTTGGCCTTCATCTTCTCCATTTGGTCTCTCCATTTGAGGTAGGGATTTCCTTGTTCTTTTTCAATACTCCGTCTATAGATAGACATGTGGTAGTTTTGTATTGCACGAAAATCATATCCGTATTGGATTTGTTTGAAAATCATGAGGGGAACCAAGGGTTGGTTGTTTGAGAATGGTTTTGTTATCATTGACTGTGGTTTGGACTAATTAGAGAGTAATATTAGCATGTTATTGTTGAAAGAAGAGAAAGCCCTAAATTATATTTTGATTTGGTAAAATAAAAAGGGTTTATGGTTAAACAATGTTGGTAAATTTCTATTGTTAATATGAGTTGTGTAGAAGGTGTTAATAGTTAAAGGATTAATTATGGTATTGGGGTTATTTTGAAATGAACGTATTGAATTAAGTTGTCTTATGGCTTATTATCCATGGAATTGATTTTGTAAAATGAAGAGAATGTAATTGGTTTTGTGAAAAGGGAAAAGTGTTTTTGGAATAAGTGATGGAACATGTTGACTTAAGAAAATTACGAAAGTTGATCATGAAAATGGTAAATGAAATGTTAACTCTATGTGAGTCTCGGAAAATAAATTTGAGAATTGAACTATTGTATCATGAGTGTTGAATACACACATTTGGGGGTTTTATCCTTACCTATCGTACTAGTGTCGTTGTTGGGTTTAAGGGTTGCTTGAGAGTTGAGTCTCTTTTATTAGGTGTACTGAATACATGCATCTAGAGGTTTTGTCCTTGGTCATCGGTGGAGGATGACATTGTTGTGTTGAATTGAGATATATGCGTTACACTTGTGTTGGTTAAACATTATTGAATAGTTTAAACATTATTGAATTGTGATGTATGTATTACACTTGTTATTTATGCTTTGTTGTATTGAGGAATTTGTACATGATAATCGCTTATATACATTGTTTTGTGTGGGAGGAGATAGGGGATGTACTCCACGGTTTAGGGGAAGATAGGGGATGGACCTCTAAACCGGATTTTGTTTGGGAGGAGATAGGGGATGGACTCCATTGATACAGCACTAAAATGTGTATCATTTGTGAAGTATAGAAGTGTTTTTGTTTGACATTGATACAACACTAAAATGTGTATCATTTGTGAAGTATGGGAGTGTTTTTGTTTGATATTGATACAGCACTAAAATGTGTATCATTTGTGAAGTATGGGAGTGTTTTTGTCTGAGATTGATACAGTACTAAAATGTGTATCTATTATGAGGTATGAAATGTTTAAAATGAGTTATTATCTCGCTTATCACTTTGGCATATCCTTAGCTTACTGTGCATATAGCCGGTAGAGCAGAGTCTTAATTGTTATCGTCAGTGTATCTGAGTATGTTATGGGCTGCGATGGTTACAGTTTTGAAAGGCCGAGCTGCCTCATTTGTGGATTATATACATGATTGATGATTTGTTATTTCCCTTTTATTTAAGGCATGCATGTATTGATATGAATGTATTGGGAACAAACCAAAATGCCATTTTGAGATTTTGGAAAGTGTGAAGGAAAATGGGGTATTTGTGAACATGTTTTCAAAAAAGGTCATTTTGTTGTAAGTACGGAAAATGCGGGAAGAGTAATGGCTTGGTGAAATTGTTTTTTTTTCTAAAACTGTTATAGTCATGAAAGTTTAAAAAAAATGGGTAATGAAAAGGAAAGAAAGGTGAACCGCTTATAGCGTTGAATGAAATGGCTGTTTTCGAGAAAAGTTCATACTTATGTATATTTTGTATAAACTGCCACATTACTATTCTAGTATGAGATTGAACATTCATGATCATAGCTATCTGTAAGTTGTTATTGTTGAGGATCATGTTGAGATCCCTACTGGACTATATGTTCATCCCACGTTGTTGAATCTTTTTCAGGTGATAGCCAGGATGTGCTACAAGGTTTTGGATCTTCTTATTTGTTGGCCACGGGGCCTCTTTTGTGTTGGCGGAATGCCATTTATGTAAAAGGGTTATACCCTTCTTCTTGACTTTTAATGATGTAAGCCCAAGGGCAATTTATTTAGTGTGCTCATGTTGTATATAATTTGCATACGAATGAGAGAATCGTTATTTATTTCCATTTGTTGAACCAAAGAGTTTTTCCGCAGGTTATCTCTAATATTGAATTAAACTAATGAATTTGGTAATGATTTCGAGCAATAAAAAGTGGGGCGTGACAACTTGGTATCAGAGCGAGCCGGGTTTGAAAACTTTGGGCTCGTGGGAAGTAGTTTTTACTACAGTGGGTTGCTTCATGTGGTGAGGATGTTGCATATAGTTAACATGAATGTTAGGACTTGTCTGTTGCATTTATGTGAGCATGGGATTAAGTTTTCTGGATAGTACTCGTAGCCGGTGAACTTGCTTTGAGGTCCTCTTGGAAACACGCCTGATCAACGTGGTTTCTAATAGGAATTCCTTGAGAGTTCCGGGTTGAGTGAGTATCTTTATGGACTTGATTCGATTATGTGTTTAAATGTTTAAATGTTTATATGCAATAGAAATGTATGTTTAGGGTGGTAAGTGTATGCCTCGGGGAAGGCTGTTGTTGTGCACTAAGTGTGGTTTTGTTTTTGGACTTTATAGGATGTCTACACGAGGGAGCATGAGATTTGTATCTCGGGTTAGAGGGAATGGTACCGGTGTGCTGATTTGTGTTTTGGGCTTTGCTAGTTAATGAGTTTGTTGTGATCCCATCAGTTATGTATTTGGGTGGTGTTCGTATTGTGACTTGTTATCGGTTGGTGACTATGTATGGGTGAAATGAGTTAGTGGTGTTATTGGTTATTGGGTATGGTTTGTGAGTGGGAAGAGAATTTCTTGAGTGGATGCTGACGGCAATTTTTGAAAGGAAAATCAGTTTGTGTCCTCGGATAATGAGGGTAGCATTGGTTAAAATTGTCATTTGTATTAGGGATTGGGTGATTGAGGTTGACTATGTCAGTCTTGAGTTTGAGGAGAAGGGCAGGCTTGCTATGTAGGCTTGGGGGTGAAGACTTCCTTAGAAGCAGTGTTGGTGTGGTTCGATTTTAAGAAATCGGTGAGATTCCAAAATTTGGGGGTTTGTATAGGGAACTCCGTGTTTGGGGTAAATGGTTTTGAGTGGCATATCAGTGTGTCGTTTACTAAGTGTGGCGGTTTATTGAGTTGATTAGTCAACTTGTTGGCATCGGGTTTTGGTTGGCATTGGTCTCCTTGAGGATAGTCTTGATTGTTGTAGACGTTGTATGTTGATTAGGGGAAAACTGAAACTAATCGAACGTGTTATGTCATTAAATGTGATGGTTGGAATGATACAGCAAATTTGTGTATCAATTGAAGTATGGAAATGTTTATATATGAGTCGTAGTCTCATTTAATAGCTCGGCTAGGCAATGGGCCATGTTTATGATTTTAAATTGATTAAGTAAAGGAAGGTAGGATGAAATTGCAAAATCATGAATTTCTTATGCCTTATGTGTTGATAGCAAGGTTATTATTTCTATTAACTATCATTATAGAAATGTTATGTTTTGTGTTGGTTGTGGCATCACCGTGTGAGTGGTGGGTGTTATGTTGGAAATAGATTGGAACATAAATTCTTCCTAGTGTTTTGGCCTTCTAAGGGCGCTGTTAAAAAGGAAAATGTTGAGGATTTGATTTAATTTGAATGTTATGAGAATTTCCAAACAAGTAGTTTTTGGCAAATAAACTGGAGATGTTTATGTATTATGGGTAACACTGTCATTATGAAAAATGTTTACAAAACTTTTGAGTTTCGCATGGAAAATGCAAAATTTATTTTTGAATGTCAACGTTGAAAATTTGTTTATCTTTGAGAAATGTCTCATGAACAAAAGAATGATTTTTCTTATATTTATACAAAAGATTTGCTTTGATTATCTTATGTGAAGTTATGAATGTTGAGTAGTGACATAGCTTGGAGCGCTAGTCGGGTGTTTTGGTGATTTGTTTCGGGAAGGGTTTGGTTTTGTTGAGGCTTTTGTGCCTGAGTGTTGCCTTTTGAAACGGGTTTCCTTGGTAAGCCCTTTCTTTTGTGAGAGTTAACCGGAGGTTTGTGGTCAGAATAGTTTTTTTTTCTAAATGCTCGGGTGTTGAGTGCTATGTGATTAGTTGGCCTTGTGTTTCTGGTGTACTCTTAATTTCGGGGACGAAATTCTTTAAGGAGGGGAGGTTATAGCGATCCCGGTTTTCCCTTCATTGTTTAATTGTATTCCGGACTCGGTTCCGTGGATGTGCTGTTGTTTTTTTCCGTTTTCGTCCTTTACTCTTTGTATATGAGTCTTGGGTCGTGTTGGGCAGGGTTTGAAACAGGTTGGTTGTGTTTGGAAACCAAGGGTTAGTGTCCATTTAATTCCAACTAGTGTCTATTAAATTTTCATAATGGTTCACTCAATTCCAATTAGTGATCCATTCATATTCCATTAGTGGGATTTTATGACAAACTTGTCCATTCATATTTCTAACTAGTGTTCATTTAATTCTAGTTAGTGTTCATTTAATTTCAATTAGTGTTCATTTAATTCTAACTTGTCCTTTCATTTTCCAATTAATGGGCTTTAATAACAACCTTTCAATATCACTTGTTCATCTCCCTTTTGATTTCAAAACCCTAGAACCATCTTCTCTCTCTCCCTACACACCTTCTCTCTAGGTTTTTATCTCCCTCTAGTGTAAATCTATACTAAGTCCTTTGTAAGAAAGGTAGAGTGGGTTGAGGGCTTCATTTTAATCTGAAAGTTTGGCGATTTGGAGCACTTTGGTTTTGGCCTTCATCTTCTCCATTTGGTCTCTCCATTTGAGGTAGGGATTTCCTTGTTCTTTTTCAATACTCCGTCTATAGATAGACATGTGGTAGTTTTGTATTGCACGAAAATCATATCCGTATTGGATTTGTTTGAAAATCATGAGGGGAACCAAGGGTTGGTTGTTTGAGAATGGTTTTGTTATCATTGACTGTGGTTTGGACTAATTAGAGAGTAATATTAGCATGTTATTGTTGAAAGAAGAGAAAGCCCTAAATTATATTTTGATTTGGTAAAATAAAAAGGGTTTATGGTTAAACAATGTTGGTAAATTTCTATTGTTAATATGAGTTGTGTAGAAGGTGTTAATAGTTAAAGGATTAATTATGGTATTGGGGTTATTTTGAAATGAACGTATTGAATTAAGTTGGCTTATGGCTTATTATCCATGGAATTGATTTTGTAAAATGAAGAGAATGTAATTGGTTTTGTGAAAAGGGAAAAGTGTTTTTGGAATAAGTGATGGAACATGTTGACTTAAGAAAATTACGAAAGTTGATCATGAAAATGGTAAATGAAATGTTAACTCTATGTGAGTCTCGGAAAATAAATTTGAGAATTGAACTATTGTATCATGAGTGTTGAATACACACATTTGGGGGTTTTATCCTTACCTATCGTACTAGTGTTGTTGTTGGGTTTAAGGGTTGCTTGAGAGTTGAGTCTCTTTTATTAGGTGTACTGAATACATGCATCTAGAGGTTTTGTCCTTGGTCATCGGTGGAGGATGACATTGTTGTGTTGAATTGTGATATATGCGTTACACTTGTGTTGGTTAAACATTATTGAATAGTTTAAACATTATTGAATTGTGATGTATGTATTACACTTGTTATTTATGCTTTGTTGTATTGAGGAATTTGTACATGATAATCGCTTATATACATTGTTTTGTGTGGGAGGAGATAGGGGATGTACTCCACGGTTTAGGGGAAGATAGGGGATGGACCTCTAAACCGGATTTTGTTTGGGAGGAGATAGGGGATGGACTCCATTGATACAGCACTAAAATGTGTATCATTTGTGAAGTATAAAAGTGTTTTTGTTTGACATTGATACAGCACTAAAATGTGTATCATTTGTGAAGTATAAAAGTGTTTTTGTTTGATATTGATACAGCACTAAAATGTGTATCATTTGTGAAGTATGGGAGTGTTTTTGTCTGAGATTGATACAGTACTAAAATGTGTATCTATTATGAGGTATGAAATGTTTAAAATGAGTTATTATCTCGCTTATCACTTTGGCATATCCTTAGCTTACTGTGCATATAGCCGGTAGAGCAGAGTCTTAATTGTTATCGTCAGTGTATCTGAGTATGTTATGGGCTGCGATGGTTACAGTTTTGAAAGGCCGAGCTGCCTCATTTGTGGATTATATACATGATTGATGATTTGTTATTTCCCTTTTATTTAAGGCATGCATGTATTGATATGAATGTATTGGGAACAAACCAAAATGCCATTTTGAGATTTTGGAAAGTGTGAAGGAAAATGGGGTATTTGTGAACATGTTTTCAAAAAAGGTCATTTTGTTGTAAGTACGGAAAATGCGGGAAGAGTAATGGGCTTGGTGAAATTGTTTTTTTTCTAAAACTGTTATAGTCATGAAAGTTTAAAAAAAATGGGTAATGAAAAGGAAAGAAAGGTGAACCGCTTATAGCGTTGAATGAAATGGCTGTTTTCGAGAAAAGTTCATACTTATGTATATTTTGTATAAACTGCCACATTACTATTCTAGTATGAGATTGAACATTCATGATCATAGCTATCTGTAAGTTGTTATTGTTGAGGATCATGTTGAGATCCCTACTGGACTATATGTTCATCCACGTTGTTGAATCTTTTTCAGGTGATAGCCAGGATGTGCTACAAGGTTTTGGATCTTCTTATTTGTTGGCCACGGGGCCTCTTTTGTGTTGGCGGAATGCCATTTATGTAAAAGGGTTATACCCTTCTTCTTGACTTTTTAATGATGTAAGCCCAAGGGCAATTTATTTAGTGTGCTCATGTTGTATATAATTTGCATACGAATGAGAGAATCGTTATTTATTTCCATTTGTTGAACCAAAGAGTTTTTCCGCAGGTTATCTCTAATATTGAATTAAACTAATGAATTTGGTAATGATTTCGAGCAATAAAAAGTGGGGCGTGACAACTTGGTATCAGAGCGAGCCGGGTTTGAAAACTTTGGGCTCGTGGGAAGTAGTTTTTACTATAGTGGGTTGCTTCATGTGGTGAGGATGTTGCATATAGTTAACATGAATGTTAGGACTTGTCTGTTGCATTTATGTGAGCATGGGATTAAGTTTTCTGGATAGTACTCGTAGCCGGTGAACTTGCTTTGAGGTCCTCTTGGAAACACGCCTGATCAACGTGGTTTCTAATAGGAATTCCTTGAGAGTTCCGGGTTGAGTGAGTATCTTTATGGACTTGATTCGATTATGTGTTTAAATGTTTAAATGTTTATATGCAATAGAAATGTATGTTTAGGGTGGTAAGTGTATGCCTCGGGGAAGGCTGTTGTGTTGTGCACTAAGTGTGGTTTTGTTTTTGGACTTTATAGGATGTCTACACGAGGGAGCATGAGATTTGTATCTCGGGTTAGAGGGAATGGTACTGGTGTGTTGATTAGTGTTTTGGGCTTTGCTAGTTAATGAGTTTGTTGTGATCCCATCAGTTATGTATTTGGGTGGTGTTCGTATTGTGACTTGTTATCGGTTGGTGACTATGTATGGGTGAAATGAGTTAGTGGTGTTATTGGTTATTGGGTATGGTTTGTGAGTGGGAAGAGAATTTCTTGAGTGGATGCTGACGGCAATTTTTGAAAGGAAAATCAGTTTGTGTCCTCGGATAATGAGGGTAGCATTGGTTAAAATTGTCATTTGTATTAGGGATTGGGTGATTGAGGTTGACTATGTCAGCCTTGAGTTTGAGGAGAAGGGCAGGCTTGCTATGTAGGCTTGGGGGTGAAGACTCCCTTAGAAGCAGTGTTGGTGTGGTTCGATTTTAAGAAATCGGTGAGATTCCAAAATTTGGGGGTTTGTGTAGGGAACTCCGTGTTTGGGGTAAGTGGTTTTGAGTGGCATATCAGTGTGTCGTTTACTAAGTGTGGCGGTTTATTGAGTTGATTAGTCAACTTGTTGGCATCGGGTTTTGGTTGGCATTGGTCTCCTTGAGGATAGTCTTGATTGTTGTAGACGTTGTATGTTGATTAGGGGAAAACTGAAACTAATCGAACGTGTTATGTCATTAAATGTGATGGTTGGAATGATACAGCAAATTTGTGTATCAATTGAAGTATGGAAATGTTTATATATGAGTCGTAGTCTCATTTAATAGCTCGGCTAGGCAATGGGCCATGTTTATGATTTTAAATTGATTAAGTAAAGGAAGGTAGGATGAAATTGCAAAATCATGAATTTCTTATGCCTTATGTGTTGATAGCAAGGTTGTTATTTCTATTAACTATCATTATAGAAATGTTATGTTTTGTGTTGGTTGTGGCATCACCGTGTGAGTGGTGGGTGTTATGTTGGAAATAGATTGGAACATAAATTCTTCCTAGTGTTTTGGCCTTCTAAGGGCGCTGTTAAAAAGGAAAATGTTGAGGATTTGATTTAATTTGAATGTTATGAGAATTTCCAAACAAGTAGTTTTTGGAAAATAAACTGGAGATGTTTATGTATTATGGGTAACACTGTCATTATGAAAAATGTTTACAAAACTTTTGAGTTTCTCATGGAAAATGCAAAATTTATTTTTGAATGTCAACGTTGAAAATTTGTTTATCTTTGAGAAATGTCTCATGAACAAAAGAATGATTTTTCTTATATTTATACAAAAGATTTGCTTTGATTATCTTATGTGAAGTTATGAATGTTGAGTAGTGACATAGCTTGGAGCGCTAGTCGGGTGTTTTGGTGATTTGTTTCGGGAAGGGTTTGGTTTTGTTGAGGCTTTTGTGCCTGAGTGTTGCCTTTTGAAACGGGTTTCCTTGGTAAGCCCTTTCTTTTGTGAGAGTTAACCGGAGGTTTGTGGTCAGAATAGTTTTTTTTTCTAAATGCTCGGGTGTTGAGTGCTATGTGATTAGTTGGCCTTGTGTTTCTGGTGTACTCTTAATTTCGGGGACGAAATTCTTTAAGGAGGGGAGGTTATAGCGATCCCGGTTTTCCCTTCATTGTTTAATTGTATTCCGGACTCGGTTCCGTGGATGTGCTGTTGTTTTTTTTCCGTTTTCGTCCTTTACTCTTTGTATATGAGTCTTGGGTCGTGTTGGGCAGGGTTTGAAACATGTTGGTTGTGTTTGGAAACCAAGGGTTAGTGTCCATTTAATTCCAACTAGTGTCTATTAAATTTTCATAATGGTTCACTCAATTCCAATTAGTGATCCATTCATATTCCATTAGTGGGATTTTATGACAAACTTGTCCATTCATATTTCTAACTAGTGTTCATTTAATTCTAGTTAGTGTTCATTTAATTTCAATTAGTGTTCATTTAATTCTAACTTGTCCTTTCATTTTCCAATTAATGGGCTTTAATAACAACCTTTCAATATCACTTGTTCATCTCCCTTTTGATTTCAAAACCCTAGAACCATCTTCTCTCTCTCCCTACACACCTTCTCTCTAGGTTTTTATCTCCCTCTAGTGTAAATCTATACTAAGTCCTTTGTAAGAAAGGTAGAGTGGGTTGAGGGCTTCATTTTAATCTGAAAGTTTGGCGATTTGGAGCACTTTGGTTTTTGGCCTTCATCTTCTCCATTTGGTCTCTCCATTTGAGGTAGGGATTTCCTTGTTCTTTTTCAATACTCCGTCTATAGATAGACATGTGGTAGTTTTGTATTGCACGAAAATCATATCCGTATTGGATTTGTTTGAAAATCATGAGGGGAACCAAGGGTTGGTTGTTTGAGAATGGTTTTGTTATCATTGACTGTGGTTTGGACTAATTAGAGAGTAATATTAGCATGTTATTGTTGAAAGAAGAGAAAGCCCTAAATTATATTTTGATTTGGTAAAATAAAAAGGGTTTATGGTTAAACAATGTTGGTAAATTTCTATTGTTAATATGAGTTGTGTAGAAGGTGTTAATAGTTAAAGGATTAATTATGGTATTGGGGTTATTTTGAAATGAACGTATTGAATTAAGTTGGCTTATGGCTTATTATCCATGGAATTGATTTTGTAAAATGAAGAGAATGTAATTGGTTTTGTGAAAAGGGAAAAGTGTTTTTGGAATAAGTGATGGAACATGTTGACTTAAGAAAATTACGAAAGTTGATCATGAAAATGGTAAATGAAATGTTAACTCTATGTGAGTCTCGGAAAATAAATTTGAGAATTGAACTATTGTATCATGAGTGTTGAATACACACATTTGGGGGTTTTATCCTTACCTATCGTACTAGTGTCGTTGTTGGGTTTAAGGGTTGCTTGAGAGTTGAGTCTCTTTTATTAGGTGTACTGAATACATGCATCTAGAGGTTTTGTCCTTGGTCATCGGTGGAGGATGACATTGTTGTGTTGAATTGTGATATATGCGTTACACTTGTGTTGGTTAAACATTATTGAATAGTTTAAACATTATTGAATTGTGATGTATGTATTACACTTGTTATTTATGCTTTGTTGTATTGAGGAATTTGTACATGATAATCGCTTATATACATTGTTTTGTGTGGGAGGAGATAGGGGATGTACTCCACGGTTTAGGGGAAGATAGGGGATGGACCTCTAAACCGGATTTTGTTTGGGAGGAGATAGGGGATGGACTCCATTGATACAGCACTAAAATGTGTATCATTTGTGAAGTATAAAAGTGTTTTTGTTTGACATTGATACAGCACTAAAATGTGTATCATTTGTGAAGTATAGAAGTGTTTTTGTTTGATATTGATACAGCACTAAAATGTGTATCATTTGTGAAGTATGGGAGTGTTTTTGTCTGAGATTGATACAGTACTAAAATGTGTATCTATTATGAGGTATGAAATGTTTAAAATGAGTTATTATCTCGCTTATCACTTTGGCATATCCTTAGCTTACTGTGCATATAGCCGGTAGAGCAGAGTCTTAATTGTTATCGTCAGTGTATCTGAGTATGTTATGGGCTGCGATGGTTACAGTTTTGAAAGGCCGAGCTGCCTCATTTGTGGATTATATACATGATTGATGATTTGTTATTTCCCTTTTATTTAAGGCATGCATGTATTGATATGAATGTATTGGGAACAAACCAAAATGCCATTTTGAGATTTTGGAAAGTGTGAAGGAAAATGGGGTATTTGTGAACATGTTTTCAAAAAAGGTCATTTTGTTGTAAGTACGGAAAATGCGGGAAGAGTAATGGGCTTGGTGAAATTGTTTTTTTTCTAAAACTGTTATAGTCATGAAAGTTTAAAAAAAATGGGTAATGAAAAGGAAAGAAAGGTGAACCGCTTATAGCGTTGAATGAAATGGCTGTTTTCGAGAAAAGTTCATACTTATGTATATTTTGTATAAACTGCCACATTACTATTCTAGTATGAGATTGAACATTCATGATCATAGCTATCTGTAAGTTGTTATTGTTGAGGATCATGTTGAGATCCCTACTGGACTATATGTTCATCCCACGTTGTTGAATCTTTTTCAGGTGATAGCCAGGATGTGCTACAAGGTTTTGGATCTTCTTATTTGTTGGCCACGGGGCCTCTTTTGTGTTGGCGGAATGCCATTTATGTAAAAGGGTTATACCCTTCTTCTTGACTTTTTAATGATGTAAGCCCAAGGGCAATTTATTTAGTGTGCTCATGTTGTGTATAATTTGCATACGAATGAGAGAATCGTTATTTATTTCCATTTGTTGAACCAAAGAGTTTTTCCGCAGGTTATCTCTAATATTGAATTAAACTAATGAATTTGGTAATGATTTCGAGCAATAAAAAGTGGGGCGTGACAAATGCGCCTGTTTCACCGGGTATTATTCCCACCCTTTCTCATTTGTGATTCTCACATTACTCTGGCACTCAATCTCTATTTTTCTGAAAAAGCCCTTTTCTCACTTTTTCTCTCATCACACATCTCTCTATTCTGCAATCTCTCATTTTTCATCCCTCCCCTGGGTGATTGATGGATGAACAGGAAGTTGCGGGCTCATGCCCCTAGCATTCTGCTAGATTCTCTTTCTTCTGTTTATAACAATGAACTCTCCCATGGAGGGGTTATGATGCGGCTGGATGTGCAGCAGGTCTGCAATTGGCATCGGTTGATGATGCTCTGCTGGGGAGTTTGGACGTGATCAGATCTACCCAGACGATGGAGTGGAATTTCTTGATCCATTCCAATTCGTGCTTCGCACTTGACTTGATGCCTCGTTGCTTGGAGGATGTTGAGAGCTTTCAGCCCTTTTGTTGCTAACCTCAGTTGTGCGCTTCTTGGCAGGTAGAGTGCCTTTCTGGCGAGTAGCTGACGACGAGGAAAAGACAGAACACCTGACTCAACTGTGCCCCTATTTCATTATTTTGACCATTTTTTGTTTTGGTTTTTCTACTAAAACAATTTTGACCAATATGAGAGTTAGATTAACATGCTTATTCAACTTTTTGATTTTGAAAATCATGCAAGTTAGGTTGTGAGCACTGAAAATTTTCCTTTTTTGGGTCCAAGAAATGGTCCAGTTTTAGAAAATATGGAATAATTTTCGAGAGGATTAGTCAACCTTAGTAAAAATTCTCAAAAACTATTTTGCAAACGGCCAATGCTCAACGAGCACGGAACCTACTCTCGAGATGCACAACCTCAGATCGGAGGCAATGGAAAATTGCCCCTTGTCTGGATGGCACTGCACGGCAACGGAAAGTTGCCCCTGGTTTGAATGACGCCGCAGCATACTGAATGGCAACAAAAAGTTGCCCCTTGTTTGAATGATGCCGCAGCGCATTGTAATCAGTCCTCCTCAAAGTGACGATCACAACCAAACTCTCAGATATAGAGAAGTCAAAGATGATCAGAACCATCGCATGGACATAAGCGAATTGAAGTGTTTTATGGCTGGAATTCAGAATGAAGTTGCCTACGTATCCCAAAGATGGGAATCAAGCCTTACGTAGTTCGGGGTTAAGGTACACTCGGGTATTTAACCTCTCCTTTTTATGCTCTAACTTTTGCCAAGGCGCCTGTTGCGGGTTTTCAACCTTGCGAGCTTTGTTTTTCTTCTTTTCGATTCTCTTTTTTCTTTTTTTTCTTTTTTTTCTTTTCTTTGCATTTTCTTCATCATTTTTTTGTATTTTTCTCTTTTTTCTTTTCTTCTCTTTTTTTTCTCTCTAACTTTTGCCTGGGTCGCCCTTCCGGGTTTTCGACCCAGCGAGCCTCTCAAGGGTAAAAGTGTAGCTTGGTCCATGTCAAATGGTTCTGAGATCCTGAAGTCATCTGAATCCAAGAGAATGGCTGTTGTTCGCTGACGATGTAGGAGTCCGTCCAATGGGGGCTGGATTTTCCCCTAGTGTTATGGATGGGAACTCATTTGTCCTTCAGCAATACTTCCTTCTTTCCTCCCTTTTGGGATTTGGCATTCTTGCCAGTCTTCATTGATTTGCAGAATGGCCCACCTTCAGCTCTTCGAGCACATCGGACATTTTCGCCCCTAGTTCGAGGGGTGCTTCTGATCTAGCTTCGCAAGCTTCTTTTGACCTTCTGATCTTCTTAATCTGACTTTCCTGGCCTCTTGTTCGAGGGCTGCTTCTAATCCGGCCACACAGGCCTTACATTGTGGTTGACCGTTGAACGTTCTGAATCTAAGTTCAAGGTTTGAAAGCAAAAGGGGTCGAGTCTCGAGGCTGAGAGCGATCTGAAGCTGTACATCGCAAGAGCGATTCCACACAGGTCTTCGCAGAACCGCGCAAAAGATTTTTTGAAAATTTTTAAGAAAGCGACAAATCGCTCGCGCTGAAGACAGTGTGGAGCCAATCTGAATCAAGCCAGGATCCTTCTCAGTACTCACATTAACAAGCATGATTTCATTCATTAAAAGGGCTTAGCACGCCTCTCTTTCTCTCAGTTTGATCAAATTTTGCAAATCCCGAGGAATTCCTTCCTCTTTGTTTTCAGCACAATGTTCAAAAAGTTTTGAAAAACTCAGGTCATTACAATGACTTCAAGGCATAGAAAAGACAGAGTTCTTAGTCAAATACTGCCATCTCATTTAGAATTTCTGGCACAACTGGCACACGGCAGAAGCAAACACAAGAGTGTGAAAATCACTGCTGTTCCATTCAAAATCTGTTGGCACAACTGGCTCCCTGGCAGAAACAGACTCAAAACAAAACGAAAAGACAAACGTAAAACAAAATGGTGATGCCCGAGGTAATACCCCCAGAACCACCCAACCTTTGTACAACAGGACTGACTTGATACAACAGGACAGACCCTTAATCAAAAAGACTGACTAAAGACAAAGAGACAGACTCAAAACAAAACTACAGAACTGACTCAACACCCAAGTCAGAAACTACAAAACTAGCATTCGCAAATGCTCAAAACAGTGCGTGCCAAACGCCACATCTGGAGTAAATTGAGTGCCGCCCGCAGGTAGTTCATCCCCCGATTACATCACATTATCTCCCACAAGTTCTCTGATCAAGTGTCGATAGACTTTGTAGGACCTGGTGCGGGGATGACCCCATTGTCAATCAAATTTTGTATCTCGTGGCGAAGACGGACACAACTGTCGGTGTCATGACCGGTTTGTTGATGAAAAGCACAGTACTTAGCCGGGTCATGCTTTGCAGGGAGAGGATTGGGTAGAGGCCGTTGTTCTAGCGGTTTCAAATGTCCTTTCCTGAGTAGGACCCCTAGAGCTTTAGACAAAGGCATAAAGAGTGGGGTGAAAACCCTCTTGCCTCGGGGTAGATAGTCTGAAGTTCGGGGGTTTGAAGTGGATGCACCAACAAAGGGGGTGGCTGCTCTTGGTGTGGTGGTGGCAACCATGCCCACTTCGGAAGATCTTGCAACTGCATCACCACTGGTGGTCGCATTCGAACTGCGGTTGAATGCCCTCTTGGGCTGCTCTCGATCTTGGTCAATCAGACCCTGTTTCAAAGCATCCTCGATCTGTACTCCCATCTCATGTAAGTCTGAAAAGATGGGGAAGGGGAGCACAATCATCTTTTGCATAAGCTTGGGTTGGAGGTTGCGCACAACCATCCGAATCTGATCTTTGTCGGAAGGCCTTGTAGTCATCATTGAGGCCTTTGCTCTCCATCTCGTCACGAACTCTGAAAAACCCTCCTTTGGCTCTTGGCGGGTGACTTCGAGATCACGAGTTGTGACCTCAATCTGTGTGTTGTAGGAGTATTGATTACTGAAGGCCTCAGCCATCTCTTCCCAATTCTGTTTCACAGAGTTCTCCAATTTCGCATACCAGATTGCGGCTATCCCAGACATGGTTCGACCGAATAGTGATAGCTTCTGGGCTGTGGTCAAACCCATTGGTCTCAGGATATCAGAAAACAGGTGGAGGTGCACCATTAGGTCTCCAGAGCCATCGAATCGATCGATATGTGGCATCTTGAACCAATCTGGTAAGGTCACCACTGAGTCGGTATAACCATCCTCTATGTCCGGAATGGATTTAGCTCCTTGAGACTTCTTGAATAGTTTTTCCAGTTTACTCACCTTTAGTGCTGTGGGGTCCACCTTGAACTCAAAGGGGGAGTCCGGTAGGTTGATGGGTGTCTTGGATAGCTGGGGTAGAACCGGGGGCGGAGCCGGCCCTACTGGAATGTCCGTACCTTCCTGGACATTGGGTGTTTCCCCGGGTGTCTGAACCCCTGGTGGTGGAGGAGCTTGATGCGAAGCAGATGCTCTGGTTTGCTGCTCTAGCCTGGCAATTGTCTCTGCTTGTTGGGCTATGACCACAGCCTGTTGCTTGGCGAATTCTACTTGACGGACAGCGTCTTGCTGCATGGCTTTCATACTATCCTGGAGTTGGCGCACCATCTCTTCCAGACTTGACATATTGTCCTGGTCTAACTGAGCAACTGGTATATCTCCCTGAGGTAAAAAACAGATATCTCAACCCAACTGCGCACAGGTGAGATGGATAATGATCGCTGATCCGAAGACTATTGAACTGATGATCTGTGCCTGACTGGCGTTTTTACCCTGCCTCTGGTGAAGGAACACTGATTGCCCTTGAACTGAATCTCTGACCTGACAAAGTCTATCAGCACAAGTCCAATGTACCTGGGAGATAATGGAGCCTTCTGAAGCTATAGTTCCAGGACTACCTAGCAAAAGAGAAAACAGACAGCATCTCAGCCCAAATTTCGCCAAAACAGATTTGACTCTTTACTGAATTCTGCCAAAAATTCTGCCTGTAAAACGATACCCTCAGGTAAACTGAATCCC
The DNA here is from genome assembly GCA_030407325.1 of Camellia japonica. Lineage (NCBI taxonomy): Eukaryota > Viridiplantae > Streptophyta > Magnoliopsida > Ericales > Theaceae > Camellia > Camellia japonica. Next base: position 5,213,391 of record JAPPVO010000024.1, on the reverse strand, counting down.
AAAATACTGAACCGGTTCCCGCATGCCTGATGCCCAAACTTGCAAACTAATACATACATTCCTCTAGAGACGCACTCTAAAGCACATAACAGATAAGTGAGAGCCAAAACACCCCTATGTTGGGGTAGGGTTTCCCTGTCCTATTTTGTTAGGAGCTAGGGTTTTACTACGCACGCAGCGGTTTCAAACAACCTATAATCGGGTAAGCAACCTGTCCTAGTTTGGAATGGTCACTATGGATTCCGAATATGCACTAGGTCGAATGGTCAAAAGGGTGCCCCGGTAAAACGGGGTTTGTGTTCCCATACTGGCAGAGCCCGCAACCGGTCAGCCTTATGGTCATGCCTTGACAAGACAAGCCTCCGGCAAACCGCTCAGGAATAGCAAATGGCCAACACGGTGTCCTAGGCGCACCAATGCACATGCAATGCAAAGAGACATATAAATGAAATCAAAACAGGATATCACGAGTTCGAGTCAAGCTCTCTAATTTCCCCAGCAGAGTCGCCATAAACTGTAACACGCCCGCGAGGGACCCCGCTACACGCTACAGTTCGGACTCGATTTGTTGTCACGGTTCTAAATCTGAACCAAAGAGTCCAAATCCGGCAAATCGTTTTGAGAAAACAGATTTTTGAAAGAAGTGCCAAACATGGACTGCTTTGCCAGATACAGAGTCGCCACCTAAATATTTTATTTTGGGGGAATTTAGGAAACCCTGACTCGGTGCCAAAGGCCACGTGTCCGTCATCACCAAAGTTGCCTCGGCTCGGGAGCTTAGGTACGATTGGGGAAGGTCAGCTATGAGCACCCCCTCTCGCCCGGTCCGAAAACCGGCCTCTACTAACCGTGATATCCGATTTTGAAAACGTTATGTGTTCTTATTCCGGTTATTAGCCTAGAATTACTACGTTATGCGCACAGCAAACAAGTATAGACTAGATTGCCTAATTTGGAAATAAGCATTGCATATCCGTTTGTCTTGAAAAACACTTTGGAATTTGCTACTCGCAAGTAGGCTAAAACACGGATTTCAACGAGTTTTTCCAACTCCGACAATCCAACCTTCACCCACAGGCAATCAAACAGTTTATCTCACATAAGCATCTAGCCACATGGTAAACATGCTGTCATGATAGCATTCACACACATGCGATATGCTAAAGCATGAAAATACTTACATCGTATTCCGTGCCAAAACAATAAACTAGTTAGCAAACATGCATGGTCCTAGTTCATGTTAAATTGACTAATGCAACACATGCGGGATGCAATTAGAGTAGGCTCGGCTAATCCTAAAGTGGCATGTGAAATGTAATCAATAGCACGTATTCAATTTGAAATTGAAGTACAAATGCAGTTAGCGTGATGTACCGAGCCCGGTGCATGCAAGACAAATGTACGGATGCACGCATGCATAGCATAAGGTATGCTAATTTAAACATGCCCTAATCTACCATCATAAGCGGGTAAGTAAAAGGGAGAAAGAAGTGGGGGTTGGAAGACATGCACACACTCACCCACACTTATTACAAATTTACCCTCGCTCGGAGGGACCAAAAGAATATACAAATTAATTAACTGACAAGCTAATTAAATAATTACAGACCACTTAATTCATTAACAAACTAACTAAGCTAAGGAAAGCAGTAAAAGGCCTCGGGAAGAGGGATGCACGTATGCTCGGATTGGCCTCGCCCGGAAATCCATTGCCATGGCACTGTTGCCTCTGTTTACACTGCCTTGCCCCCCCGAAAACTTGCACAAGTCCCAAGAATGCTTCTCTGGACATTGGGGAGCATCACCGGCCAAGTAGAAACACCACCGGCCAAAGGGAATGATCACCGGCCACCTTTTTGTCTATCGGCCAAAAATTGATGGCCAGCCGGTACTATATTTAGCCGACCGGCCAAATCTTCCTGCAGAACCTGCAATTGACAGCAGCAGAGGGCAAGCAGTGTATGTCAATGCATTTCAAGCAAATGTGTGCACCAACGCATCCCTTATCATGTTGGTGACTCAAAAGAACATGGTTCTCGATTCTCGGACCACCAATCGCGCATTTCAATGTGTGATGGCCCAAGAAACCAAGTATGCACTTTGATTTCAAATGAGATGCACATCAAACAAACAAGTGAAACCCAACCTCTATCATACTCAATTCAAGAGGCAAGACATGTATGCTCATGCAATGCGACCTAGGCATGTTAACTAAGTATGCAACATGGGCATACAAGCAAGTAATGCACAATGCATGTTAGGCGCACAACCTAAATGAGCAAGCATGCAAGATATGGAATAATAATGGGAGTGACAAGCATACAAGATGTGATCTAAGCATGCAAGTGTGCAAGGCATGCATCATATTAAGCAACCTAAACATGCAACAACACACAAGTATGCCACAACACACAAGGTGAGCATGCATCAACATGCAAATGATGGTCTTACACTAACTTGGATAGCTCTCTACTAGGTCCAAACAGTGGCCAATATGCTCAAGAATGGAAGCCAAAACACACACAGATAGGCATGCATGCAATGTCCAACACTTAGGCACATAGAGACAACTCTTAAGCACACTTAAAAGAGGAACAACATGGGCATATGGCATGCATAGAAAGCTCTGAAATCATGTTATAAAAGGTGCCAAACCAAGTAAACAAGACAAGCTAAGCATGCAACAATGTCCAAAACTCAAAGCAAGCCAAGGGGCTTAAACCATGGCTATACAAATTAAGCCTCAACAGGCCAAGAACAACCAAATCAGTCCTAAAGCATGTTAAAACAAACCCCCAAAACCACTTAGATGGCATCTAAAAGGTCTAAGCATGGAAGCATGCACAAAGGGCCAAATATGGAGCATAGGACAACAACCTTATAAAGCATTAAAGGAGCATCAAATGCGAACATTCAAGCATACCATAAGGACTGAAATGACATTATAAGTGACTCCAAATCACTGAAATAGTGCAAGTAAAGCATGCTAGAGGGGTCAACACTCAAGGCTAATAAGGGGGATTACATGGTAGCTATACAAAACAAAGCATGGATGACCCAAACAACTGAAAACAGTCCTCAAACACACTAAAACATGCATAAAAGCTTCACAAAGCTAAGCCAAAACAAGTAAGCATAGTGGTCTAAACACTAGATACATGTTAAGGCAATTTCATGGCATTACAAGACAAGTATGCAAAACAAGAATGGTGTGTCTAAACCAACTAAAAATAGTGCTACATCATGGCAAAATAAGCACAAATAACACTTAAGACATGGCCAACATGAACTCAAGAATGGTGCTCACACATGAGGCTAAAATGGCACATTTTGAAGACAATAAGGAGAGGGGATGGCCCTCTCCTTCTTAGGACCTTAAACCACCATCCTCACCACTGAAATCCTCAAGATTTTAGTGGTAGGATGCCCAAACAAGGTGGTCCCGAAGCTCACCAAAAATAGCACAAAAAGGGGCCAAACAAGGCCTAAGAGGGGGATAACAACCCCAAACACAAAAGTTTCCTTAATGAAGTATCTTAAACACAAAAAAAAAAAAAGAACTTTTTTATGTTATACACAAATCTCAAATCAGCAAGCAAGACAGGCTAAAAGTGTGTGCAAAATCAGGGAATATAAAGCAACTAACTCACCTTTGAAGAACACTTGAAGAACAGCTACTCCAGCCACCTTCTTCTGATCAAAACCAACCCAAAACTTCAAGAATAAACCCTCCAAGCCCCTCAAGGTCGAAGCAAGGTGTAATGGTGTGTGTCTTAGTGCAAAACTAAGGTAGAAACACACTTTCTAGGCTTCCAAACACACCCTAAGGATGAGAGAGAGGGAGATATAGAGAGAGAGGGTGATATATATCATATATGTATGTATTAGGGCTGGTTTTTTGCTGAACCAAAACAATGGAGGAGATGGGTTTCTTTTATAGAGCAAGGAAATGACATAAAGCTTCTCAAAGAAGCTATACAAAAGGGTCAAAGGGACCAAGCTTCTAAGAGAAGCTAATGCAAAGGTGCAAGCTTCTTGAGGAAACCAAGACAAAGGGTCAAAGCTTCCTCAAGAAGCTTTGAGCAAAGGGTGCAAAAGAGGGTCAAAAAGGGTGCAAAGGGTGCAAAACAGCCACACACGTGCATGGGGAGCAGAGTCTGTGCATTCCAGCTGGCACAGCTGGCATCCATTCAATCTGTAGAATACTCCAGAAGGTCGTCGGCTAGAAAACTTGGTCGGTCGACCATCTTTTCTGGCCGGTCGGCCATCTATTTGGTCGGTCGGCCATGTGTGTTGGCCGGTCGGCAGGAAAAATCTGCTCTGCAGGTCCAACTTCAAACGGGCATAACTTCTTCATATGAACTCTTTTTCAGGTCATTCTTGTGTCAAAATTGAAGCCCCGGAAGTAAGCTTTCCAATGGCACCAAAATTCCAACTGTGAAAAAAGTTATGCTGGTTTTGGTGAAGACTGCTCAGTTTCGGTCCAACCGGGATGATGCCCAACTTCAACCAATCATATCTCCGCCCTCCGGACTCGAATTTAAGAGATTCTTGAATGAAAATGAAGCCCCGGAAGTCTTCTTTCCAATGGTGGTGGCCTCATAGTTTAACTCCAAGTGTATAGACAGATAGGCTTGATTTAGCGAGGACTGCTCGTCCCTCTCTTAGCGATTCTTGCCTATCTTCTTCTCCTGCTTGGTTTCTTCTCTCCTTTTCCCTTTTCTTCAACTTCAAACCCCTTAGGAAGGTGTTTTGAAAGATTTTTCAAAGATTTCATCTCTATTTCATTAATTTCCACTTTGTCCTTGCTCGGTTTATCGAAAAGCGCATTATTTGACAAAATGTGAGCCTCAGAGCATCGTAGGAATTTTATTTCAAAAATGTTTTGAAAGAGAGGGTTTTAAGGTCTAAAAACCATCCAAAATAGCTTTGGTCCAAAATGGGGTGTGAAGATGAGATTTGTCTCTCTCCTTGCCGAAGAAACTAGACCTTTGCCCTGCACACGTTTCTCCACCAAGTAAACCATCAGTAACGCCCAAGTCTTAAGGGCTGTCAAAAATGGGGTGTCTACAATGGCCCATTCAAGTGACTAATAATGTGAACGTATTTAATAATGTTCCTAGAAAGAGTTTAATTTTCTCAGATGGACAAATAATTTACCAAGGATAACAGCTTTTCTTCTAATATTCAGGGTCTATACAATAATTATTAGTAGATCCACCAAGATTCATATTTAATAAGGCAATCACAAATGATGGACAAATAATTTACCAAGGATAACAGATTTTACTTTTGTTGTTTGGTTGGAATGACCCTTTGGGGTCTTATTTATATACTCTTGTTGTTTTATTAATACATTATTTCTCATGTTCTATATATATATATATATATATAATAAGGTTATTTTCATTAAATCTCATCACTTTTAAATGAGAAATCAAAGTTTCAAAATAAAAGTAATTTATTTTTCATAATTTCTCACCTAACTTATCTATCTATTGCTATTATAAAAGTGTGAAGAGTTAGATATGCTTTTTACTCTTTTTAATGGCTAGGGTTCTCTCCAGTCCGAGCTCAGATTGAAGCGTGTTGTTGGGCCCTTGGGGGCCCACCATGGATCATTTTAATTGTTTACTCAATCATTTTTCTTTATTTCTTTCTCTTCTTCTTTTTCTATTCATTTTTCGCTATACTTAACAATAGCATTTTCCGTTGAGAAAAAATAACCGTCAACAAATTCGCATGACTATTTGTTTGAAATTTAATTTGTAAGAATTTTTCAATCCTTACTTCTACACTAATATTTTCTGATTTTTTTTTTCGCAAAAAAAAAAATAAAAAATGCCAAACACCATAGTAGTTGTTTTATTTCTAAAAACATATAAAATAACTTTAACCTTGTCAACTGATAATGAAATCATAAACTAATTCAAATTCCAAGTTCCATATCAACGTAGGGCAGTTTTGAAAATGCCCATATTTATGACTCTTGCTCACAACAGTGTGGGTGGTTGAAGTTATAGTTTTTCAATTTTTTTATTTTTATTTTTTAAATTTGATATATGGCCCATTCAACTGACTAATAATGTGAACGTATTTAATAATGTTCCTAGAAAGAGTTTAATTTTCTAAGATGGACAAATAATTTACCAAGGATAACAGATTTTCTTCTAATATTCAGGGTCTATACATTAATTATTAGTAGATTCACCAATTTTCATATTTAATAAGGCAATCACAAAAGATGGACAAATAATTTACCAAGGATAATAGATTTTACTTTTGTTGTTTGGTTGGAATGACCCTTTGGGATCTTATTTGTATACTCTTGTGTTTTATTAATATACTGTTTCTCATGTTCTAAAAATATATATATATATATATATAAAATAAGGTTATTTTCATTAAATCTCATCACTTTTAAATGAGAAATCAAAGTTTCAAAATAAAAGTAATTATTTCTCATAATTTCTCACCTAATTTATCTATCTACTACTATTATAAAAGTGTGAAGAGTTTGCTATTTTTTTTTTTACTTTTTTTAATAGCTAGACTTTTCTCCAGTCCGAGATCAAATTGAAGCATGTTCTTGGGCCGTGGGGGCCCACCACGGATCATTTTGATTGTTTACTCAATCGTTTTTCTTTATTTCTTTCTCTTCTTCTTTTTCTATTCATTTTTCGTTATAGCGACCCCGGTCTTTTCCCATTCGGTTGTTGTATCCGGACTTATGTTTCGTAGATCCCGTTGTTATATTATTGTTGTTGCTGTCCTTTAAATTCCTTATTCTTGAGTTATAGGATGTATTGGCAGGTTTGTTACAGGTTGGTTGGGTTTAGAAACCAAGTGTTACTGTCCAGAATTTTGGACCTTCGCTCGAGCGAGGAGTTGGTCGGTCGAGCGAGCGATTACGTCTAGTATAGACCTGAGAGCTGTGTTTCTTGGCTCGAGCGAGATCTTGTTTGCTCGAGCGAGCTGGTTGTTCTTCGCTCGAGCGAGAGTTCCGTCGCTCGAGCGTGCGTCGTGTTGCAGACCTGAGGGTTTGAGTTGTTGGCTCGAGCGAGCTTTTCTTCGCTCGAGCGAGCTTATGGGTTGCAGACCTGAAGCATCGAGTTTTTGGCTTGAGCGAGCTTTTCTTCGCTCGAGCGAGGCTTTCTTGTGTCTGGTCGCTCGAGCGACCAATCCTTCGCTCGAGCGAGCCTGTCGGGTATAAATACGCAGCAGCGGTTTTTAAAACGTTTTTTCACATTCTTTTTGATCCTAAAACCCTAGTTCTGAGTTTTCTCTCCCTCCACTCACCTTCTCTCTTAGGTATCATCTCTTTTTAGGGTGTTTTTACCCTAGGTTCTTTATTAAAAAGATAGAGTGAGTCGAGAGCTTCGTTTTAATCTGAGAGTTTGGCGGTTTGGAGCACTTTGGATTTTGGGTCGTCATCTCCATCTTCTCCATTCAGGTTATTTACTTCGAGGTAGGGATTTCCTACTCCATATTATAGGTTTTGTTCTAAGTTCTGGTATTTTGATATGTTGGGAGTTGTTTGGTAATTTTGGGAAAAACCCTAGTGGTGAAATAAATTAATTTGTATACTTAATTTAAGTAAAAATGTGGAATTGAGTTTAATTCATGAAATTGGGGAATTTAGTGATTTAATGGTGTAGTTGGTTAGTTTAATTACTCACCTATGAAAATGTTAAATTTACATTTGTTGATACATTTATTTCCTGTTTAGAAATAACTATTTTGGGCTATCGGTGGAGGATAGTCGTGATCGTTGTAGACATTGCATGTGGATTAGGGAAAACTGAAACTAATCACATTGAATTAAGTCATTGGACATGACGGTTGAATTAATACAGAACATACGTGTATTGATTGAATATTGTGCATGACAAGTGTTTAATACATTGCATATACATATTGTTTGGGAGGAGATAGGGGATGTACTCCACGGTTTGGGAGGAGATAGGGGATGGACTCCTAAACCGGATTTTGTTTGGGAGAGATAGGGGATGGACTCCATTAGTACCGCTTATATGCGTACTTATTGATTTATGGAAGTATTTTTACATGTTATTGATACAGCACTAAAATGTGTATCAATCGGGAAGTATGGAAGTGTTTTCGTATGAGCCTTAGTCTCATTTAATTTGTTGATATTGGAAGTAATGTTAATGTGAGATGTAGTCCCACTTATAGTTTGGCCAGGTTCTGAGCCATATTGGTATAATGAAACTGTATGATGATGAAATCGGTATTTTGTGTTAACCATCTATTGAATGCTATTGCTTTATTCAATGCTTATATTTGGTTTAGTATTTTTCTACTGGGCTGTGGCTCACCCTATACGGGAACATCATTTTCAGGTCCAGGTGATATGCTACCTCCAAGGACTTAGCTTGGAAGGATTTGGAGTTGAAGACTCTGTTTAGATTATTTGTTATTTCGTTTTATTTGATGTTACATGTAAACTCAAGCCGAGGGCTTAATTTGTAGTTGAGTTAGAACTCACATTTTGTGTCCAAGTGTTGGCTTGGAAAGGTGTAAGCCCGTAGGGCATTTATTTTTGTGTTACATGTAACGTCTTTTAATTAGAATACTCTGATGAATGGAATAATGTTTTATTTTCTTAAGTAATGCATGTTATTATTGTGTATGTTATGGGATATTTTTGAGGGCGTTACAACTTGGTATCAGAGCGTACCAGGTTCGAATACTTTGGGTACGTGGGAAGTGATTAGTATCACAATGGGTTCGTCTTGCTTGATAGAGACCTAGATGTACTGTTTTATGCTTATATGATAACATGTTTATGTGACTATGTGGGTATGGAATGTAGTTTCTAGGATGTTGATTGGACCCTTGAGTTTCTGAAAGTCTTGTTGGAAAGGCACTTGATCAATGTTGTTTCCAACCGAAACTTTAGTGACACCTCGGGACTATCATTATCCATGAATGAAATTCGTAGGTGCTTATGTGATTATGTGATTATGTGCTTACGTGGAGTGAATTATTGTTGTCCAATGCATTAGGACGCAAGTGTTATAGTTTTGGCACACTTATTAATGTGCTAACGTCTTTGTTACCTTTATTAGGATGTCAGGATGAGGACGAGGACGTGGTAGGCGTGGTAGGCGTGGTGGGCAGGAGATGCCTATACCGGATGAGATTCCGGCTGTACAGGAGGGAGTTGGCCAGGCCAATGTGGCCGAGCCGGTAGGACAGCAGGCTATGGGCGCTTTGGCCCGAGAGATAGCAGGGGCATTCAGGGAGTTAGTAGGCATTCTCAGTGCTGAGAATCAGGCTCAAGTTCATGTTGCGGATGCAGGGCCTTCTTTCTTGAAGAGGGAGTTCTTCCGGTCTAACCCGGACGAATTTTTAGGTGATCCTAAAGAGCCACTTAAGGCAGATGAATGGCTCGAACAGACAACGAAGACGTTTGAGATGCTTGGCATCGAAGACGAGGGGTTGAAAGTGACCTTGGCATCGTTCCAACTGAAGGGGGATGCAGGTCAGTGGTGGAAGTTTAAAGGGTCGTATAGGAGGTACATGGGAAGCTTTTGTGAATGCTTTCCAGGAGAGGTTCTTATCCCCAGCTGTCAGGGAAAAGCTGAGAGACCAGTTCTGTCAGCTGAAGCAGTCGAGTTCTTCAGTGGCCGAGTTTGAGGCTGCATTTACCAGCTTGTCTAGGTTTGCACCTGAGTTGGTGGTCTGAGGAACGCCGTTGTATCGAGTTTGAGAAGAAGTTGAGGCGTGGCCTCAAGCTGAGAGTTGGAGGAACTATGATTCGGGATTATGGGCGTATGGTTGATGCTGCAGCCCATATGGAGATCATGATGTAGGAGGAGGAGGAAGGCAGAAGGGCTCCAAGAGGAGTCAGGATGGCCAGAGTGATGGCAGGAGACAGAGAGGTTTCACTCCTCAACAGTCTCAAAGTAGCTTTTCTAGATCGACTTTTCCAGTGCCGAGTGCAGGGTCTGGAAAAGGCAGTCAGGGAGACATTACCTGTTTCAAGTGTGGTCAGCTGGGCCACAAGTCTCCAGTTTGCCCGCAGAGGGGAGGAGTGCAGAGAGCAGCATCTTCTTCGGCTCGATCTCAGAGCCAGAGTTAGGGTAGAGGCCAGCCGCTCTTGTTTTCAGTACGGTCAGGCAGGGCACATGAAGAGGTATTGCCCGCAGTTGAGTGGCACATCTGGTGCATCTGGTTTGAGGCAGACTCAGGGTCATCAGCCAGCTCAGTCGGTTCAGGCTTCGAGGGCCAATCAGGGGGCTTCATCGTCCCAGTCTGTGCAGCAGTCTTATGCTCCTAGGGGTGAGCAGGTTGATCAGAGACCTCTGGGCGCGTGTATGCTGTTACCGCGCAGGATCTTGTACCGGCTCCATCGTTGTGAGAGGTACCTTCTTTGTTTTGCAATTCGGTTGCTAATGTTTTGATTGATACGGGTGCATCTCATTCTTTGTGTTTGCTGCATTTGCATCTGTTTTGGGAGTTGGAGTTAGCACAGTTAGCATCTCCTATTTGTGTAGTGTCACTCTTGGGGTGAATTGATCTTGAAACAAGGTGTTAGGGTTGTGATATAGAGGTCGCGATCATAGGCTTCCGTTTCTTTTGTAGTTATGCCCATGAAGGGCTTTGATGTTATTTTGGGTATGGACTGGTTATCGTCATACCGGGCAGTTATTGATTGCTACCGCCAGAGGGTCACTTGTTGTACCGTGAGCGGGGAATGTTTCCATTTCTTGGGGGACGGGTTGGTAGTATTTTGCCACCGGGTATGATCCGCGAGGGCGGAGTGAGCTTAGTGGTCTACTTGCTAGCTTTGAGAGTGGTGAGTGTGATGAGACCAGACTGTGTTGCCAAGAGTGGTTTGTGAGTACTCGGACGTCTTTCGAGGACTTGTTAGTTTGCCACCTCACGAGAGATTGAGTTCTCTATTGACTTAGTGCCTGGCAGGCGCCGATTTCTATGGCACCTTATCGTTTTGCCCCCTGAGTTAGTTGAGTTGAAGATCCAACTCCAGGAGTTGCTAGATAAGGGCTATATCGTCCAGTGTTTCGCCGTGGGGAGCACGGCCCTCTTTGCTAAGAAGAAAGGTGGTGCTTTGAGACTGTGTATCGATTACCGGAAATTGAATCGGGCTACGGTCAAGAATAAGTACCTATGCCTCGTATAGATGATCTGTTCGATCAGTTGAAGGGTTCCCGTTGTTTCTCTAAGATAGATTTGAGATCGGGTTACCACCAGTTGAGAGTCAGGGAGGAGGATATTCCGAAGACGGCATTCCGTACGCGGTATGGCCACTATGAGTTTCTGGTGATGCCATTTGGGCTCACCAATGCACCTGCAGTCTTTATGGACTTGATGAACCGGATATTCGGGAATTCTTGGATCGTTTTGTAGTAGTCTTTGTAGACGACATTCTTATCTATTCACCTTCAGAGGAGGAGCACGAGGAGCACTTGAGAGTGGTGCTTGAGTTGCTTAGAGCCATAAGCTTTATGCTAAGTTTGGGAAGTGTGAGTTCTGGCTAGGAGAAGTCAAGTTCTTAGGCCATGTGGTTTCGGGGAAGGGTGTCTGTTGATACATCCAAGACGGAGGCAGTGCAAGATTGGGCACAGCCTAAGAGTGTGTTTGAGATCCGCAGTTTTCTGGGATTAGCTGGGTATACCGACGTTTGTGAAGGATTTCTCCAGGTTAGCTTCGCCGTTGACTAGACTGACTCGGAAGGGAGTCAAATTTGTATGGAGTGAGACTTGTGAAAAGTCGTTCCAAGAGCTGAAAGTTAGACTGACCACCGCTCCGGTCTTGATTATTCCGGAGAGAGGGTTGGGTTATGCAGTCTATTGTGATGCCTCACGAGAGGGTTTGGGTTGTGTGTTGATGCAAGAGGGGAAAGTGGTGGCCTATGGCTCACGTCAGTTGAAAATACACGAGAAGAATTACCCTACCCATGATCTAGAGTTAGCAGCTGTGATCTTTGCCTTGAAGATTTGGAGGCATTACCTTTATGGTGAGAGATTCGAGGTATTCTCGGATCATAAGAGTCTGAAATATCTGTTTACACAGAAAGACTTGAACTTGAGGCAGAGGAGGTGGATGGAGTTTATTGAGGATTATGACTTCGAGTTGCATTATCATCCGGGGAAGGCCAATGTGGTGGCCGATGCCCTTAGCAGGAAATCTGTTGGCGACATAGCTAGTATAGCCATCCGGGAATGGGAGATGTTGGGTGCACTTGGGGAGTTTGATTTGCTTCTGGGCGAATCCGTTGAGGCTGCGGCCTTGTTTTCTGTTGTTGCGCAGCCTACACTTGTGACTCGAGTGTTAGAGGCACAGAGAGGTGACCTTGAGGTGGAATCTCTCCGAGAGAAGATCTCAATGGGAAGGTTGAGAAGGGTTTGACGGTGTATCCCGACCTGAGTGTGAGATACCGAGACCGTCTGTTTGTGCCGAGTCTTGCCGAGAGGAGGTACTCCGAGAGTTTCATCATTCACGTCTTGCGGTGCATCGGGAGGCACTAAGATGTATCGGGATTTGGGTCGCCAGTTTTGGTGGCGGGGTATGAAGAGAGATGTGGCAGCTTTCGTGTCTAAGTGCCTTACTTGTCAGCAAGTGAAGGCCGAGCATCAGAGGCCAGCGGGTTTGTTACAACCCTTGCCTATTGCCGAGTGGAAGTGGGAGCATGTCACTATGGACTTTGTTGTAGGTCTTCCGAGGACTCAGCGGGGTAGTGATGCTATTTGGGTGGTTGTAGACCGGTTGACTAAGTCGGCGCACTTCATTCCTATGCGCGTGAGAGATTCGGTAGATCATCTTGCCGACTTGTATATTCGGGACATAGTGAGATTGCACGGGGTCCCAGTGACGATCGTCTCAGATAGAGATCCTCGTTTTACTGCCAGGTTGTGGCAGAGTTTGCAGAGTGCCTTGGGCTAAGTTGACCTTTAGCACGGCTTATCATCCTCAGACTGACGGGCAGTCCGAGCGTACTATTCAGATCCTTGAGGATATGCTTCGGGGTTGTGTTCTTGACTTTAGTGGGTCGTGGGAGAGGCACTTGCCCTTAGTGGAGTTTGCCTACAACAACAGTTTCCAGTCTAGTATCGGTATGGCACCGTTTGAGGCCTTGTATGGCCGACCGTGTAGGTCTCCAGTTTGTTGGGCCGAGGTGGGTGATGCACCTTTGTTGGGTCCGGAGTTGGTGAGGGAAACGACGAAAAAAGTTGAGCTTATCCGTAGGAGGCTTGTTACAGCCCAGAATCGCCAGAAATCTTATGCCGACCGTAGGAGGAGACCTTTGGTGTTTAAGGTGGGTGACCATGTCTTTCTGAAGATATCACCTAGACGGGGATTGATGAGGTTTGGGAAGAGCGGGAGGTTGTCCCCTCGGTTTATTAGTCCTTTTGAGATCCTTGAGAGGATTGGCGAGGCTGCCTATCGTTTAGCTTTGCCACCGCAGTTATCCGTTCATGACGTGTTTCATGTGAATATGCTTCGGAAGTATGAGCCGGATCCATCACATGTGTTGGATTGGACCGATTTAGTGGTCGACGAGGATGTCTCGTATGAGGAGAGACCGGTTCGGGTCTTGGATAGGCGGGATCAAGTTTTGCGAGGCAAGACCATCCCTTTGGTGAAAGTCCTGTGGAAGCATCACGGAGTGGAGGAAGCCACTTGGAACGTGAGTTGGAAGTCCGCGAGAAATATCCGGACATGTTTGTTGATATGTAATTTGTATTTAGATTTTGTAATATTGTTGGACTTAAGAGCTTTATATATGTCTTAAGTTGTAAAACATTGAGAATGTTTTGGTTTAATGGAAGTATGTCTTGAAACTTGCCTCATAATGGAAGTTTAGTAGAACATTGAATATGTTGAATATATTGTGCAATTGGCGTTATATCATGAAATTGAATATGAAATGGAAATGGGAATCATGTATATTGAAAACTGTTGAAATTGAAAGGAAAATTACATATTGTTAATGCAGGTTAAAATATATATTGTGAAATGCCTCTTGATAAGAGATGAAATGACCGGTATAGGGTCAAGTTGTTTATTATTGTAATATAATATTGTTGGAAATTGAGAAAAACCTGCTCTTAAAAAAAAAAAAAAACTTACTTATGCCTAATTTCGGGGACGGAATTCCTTAAGGGGGGGAGGTTATAGCGACCCCGGTCTTTTCCCATTCGGTTGTTGTATCCGGACTTATGTTCCGTAGATCCCGTTGTTATATTATTATTGTTGCTGTCCTTTAAATTCCTTATTCTTGAGTTATAGGATGTATTGGGCAGGTTTGTTACAGGTTGGTTTGGGTTTAGAAACCAAGTGTTGCTGTCCAGAATTTTGGACCTTCGCTCGAGCGAGGAAGTTGGTCGCTCGAGCGAGCGATTGCGTCTAGTATAGACCTGAGAGCTGTGTTTCTTGGCTCGAGCGAGATTTCTTCGCTCGAGCGAGCTGGTTGTTCTTCGCTCGAGCGAGAGTTCCGTCGCTCGAGCGTGCGTCGTGTTGCAGACCTGAGGGTTTGAGTTGTTGGCTCGAGCGAGAATTTCTTGCTCGAGCAGCTTCTGGGTTGCAGACCTGAAGCATCGAGTTTTTGGCTTGAGCGAGCTTTTCTTCGCTCGAGCGAGGCTTTCTTGTGTCTGGTCGCTCGAGCGACCAATCCTTCGCTCGAGCGAGCCTGTTGGGTATAAATACGCAGCAGCGGTTTTTAAAACGTTTTTTCACATTCTTTTTGATCTAAAACCCTAGTTCCGAGTTTTCTCTCCCTCCACTCACCTTCTCTCTTAGGTATCATCTCTTTTTAGGGTGTTTTTACCCTAGGTTCTTTATTAAAAAGATAGAGTGAGTCGAGAGCTTCGTTTTAATCTGAGAGTTTGCGGTTGGAGCACTTTGGATTTTGGGTCGTCATCTCCATCTTCTCCATTCGGGTTATTTACTTCGAGGTAGGGATTTCCTACTCCATATTATAGGTTTTGTTCTAAGTTCTGGTATTTTGATATGTTGGGAGTTGTTTGGTAATTTTGGGAAAAACCCTAGTGGTTGAAATAAATTAATTTGTATACTTAATTTAAGTAAAAATGTGGAATTGAGTTTAATTCATGAATTGGGGAATTTAGTGATTTAATGGTGTAGTTGGTTAGTTTAATTACTCACCTATGAAAATGTTAAATTTACATTTGTTGATACATTTATTTCCTGTTTAGAAATAACTGTTTTGGGCTATCGGTGGAGGATAGTCGTGATTGTTGTAGACATTGCATGTGGATTAGGGAAAACTGAAACTAATCACATTGAATTAAGTCATTGGACATGACGGTTGAATTAATACAGAACATACGTGTATTGATTGAATATTGTGCATGACAAGTGTTTAATAATACATTGCATATGCATATTGTTTGGGAGGAGATAGGGGATGTACTCCACGGTTTGGGAGGAGATAGGGGATGGACTCCTAAACCGGATTTTGTTTGGGAGGAGATAGGAGATGGACTCCATTAGTACGCTTATATGCGTACTTATTGATTTATGGAAGTGTTTTTACATATTATTGATACAGCACTAAAATGTGTATCAATCGGGAAGTATGGAAGTGTTTTGGTATGAGCCTTAGTCTCATTTAATTTGTTGATATTGGAAGTAATGTTAATGTGAGATGTAGTCCTGTTATAGTTTGGCCAGGTTCTGAGCCATATTGGTATAAATGAAACTGTATGATGATGAAATCGGTATTTTGTGTTAACCATCTATTGAATGCTATTGCTTTATTCAATGCTTATATTTGGTTTAGTATTTTTCTACTGGGCTGTGGCTCACCCTATGGGAACATCATTTTCAGGTCCAGGTGATATGCTACCTCCAAGGACTTAGCTTGGAAGGATTTGGAGTTGAAGACTCTGTTTAGATTATTTGTTATTTCGTTTTATTTGATGTCACATGTAAACTCAAGCCGAGGGCTTAATTTGTAGTTGAGTTAGAACTCACATTTTGTGTCCAAGTGTTGGCTTGGAAAGGTGTAAGCCCGTAGGGCATTTATTTTTGTGTTACATGTAACGTCTTTTAATTAGAATACTCTGATGAATGGAATAATGTTTTATTTTCTTAAGTAATGCATGTTATTATTGTGTATGTTATGGGATATTTTTGAGGGCGTTACATTTCGCTATACTGAACAATAGTATTTTTCGTTGAGACAAAAGAACCGTCAACACATTCGCATGACTATTTGTTTGAAATTTAATTTGTAAGATTTTTTTAATCCTTACTTGTACACTAATATTTTCTGATTTTTTTTTTTTGACAAAAAAAAAAAAAAGCCTAACACCGTAGTAGTTGTTTTATTTTTGAAAGCTATCTATAAAAATTAAAAATAGATAAAATAACTTTAACATTGTCGATTGATCATGAAATCATAAACTAAGTCAAATTCCAAGTTCCATATCAACATGGGCAGTGTTGAAAATGCCCATATTTATGACTCTTGTTCACAATAGTATGGGTGGTTGAAGTTACAGTTTTCCAAATTTTTTTTATTTTTAGTTTTTAGATTTGATATATTGCCCATTCAACTGACTAATAATGTGAACGTATTTAATAATGTTCCTTGAAAGAGTTTAATTTTCTAAGATGGAGAAATAATTTACCAAGGATAACAGATTTTCTTCCAATATTCAGGGTCTATACATTAATTATTAGTAGGTTCACCAACTTTCGTATTTAATAAGGCAATCACAAAAGATGGACAAATAATTTACCAAGGGTAACAGATTTTCTTCTAATGTTCAGGGTCTATACATTAATTATTAATAGATTCACCACCTTTCATATTTAATAAGGCAATCACAAAAGGAGAAGTGCAGATTCTGGAGCCAAAAGAATATCAATGTAAAAATAGCAGTACTAACAGTATATAAACCCCCTTTGGGTGTACTTGCATATATCTCATGCTTCTTACTGAGAAGTTTTTTCAAAAAAGATTTTCTGGCTGTTTCTTTAATCATGGAGAGGAAGCAAACCCAAGGCCGAAAGAAGATTGAAATGAAGATGATAGCCAATGAAAACGCAAGAAGGATTACCTTCTCAAAGCGTAGACATGGGATTTTCAACAAAGCAAGCGAGCTCAGTACCTTATTTGGCGTAGATATGGCCATTGTCCTCTTCTCCATTGGAGGCAAGGCTTTCTCTTTTGGAAAACCTAATGTTGACTCGGTTGTAGACCGCTTTCTGAACCAAAATGGGCAACCAAGTGAAGGCGTCTCCAGCCATGCCACGCAGCACGATGATGCGACTGTGCACCAACTCAACCAACAATTCCATGAGCTGAGCAAGCGATTGAAAGCCGAGAAAAAGAAAGAGAAAATTGTTCAAAACATGAGTAACAACTATGGCTTGCTAAGTTGTAGGTTTGATGCATGTGTTAATCAGGTCGACTTGCAACAGCTTGAACAATTAAAAAGGTCTATGGTGGAGCTTAAGAAAAACGTGGCTCAGAGAGTTGATGAATTGAATTCGGAGGGTTCTTCCAAGCATGCACAAGAAGAAGAGCAAGTGGAAAACACTGAAATAAATGACAATGATGTTTCTACTATTCCCCATAATTGGTTAAGGTTGTGAGAAATGAAACAATTTGAATAAAAATCGTTTCTGACCTTTTTTGCTTTTTCAAGGTATTCGATACTCATAGATAATTACATATATCTAGTTATCTATTTTCATGTCTATCTTTGACATATTTGGATTCCAGAAAAATATTTGATATATTTGTGACAGATTTTGAAAAAAAATAAATGTTTGTGCTATCTTTATCCTTTTAGAAAGAAAATAAAAGATTTTATTTTTTTATTATCATACTTAGATGAATAAGAAAGTAAAGTATGTGATATAAATGGTTTTCTCCTCTCTAAAAATTAAAAATAGATAAAATGGACAAATAATTTTTTTTATTATCATACTTAGATGAATAAGAAAGTAAAGTATGTGATATTAATGTGAACGTATTTAATAATGTTCTAGAAAGTGTTTAATTTTCTAAGATGAAGAAATAATTTACCAAGGATAACAGATTTTCTTCTAATATTCAGGGTCTATACATTAATTATTAGTAGATTCACCAACTTTCATATTTAATAAGGCAATCACAAAAGATGGACAAATAATTTACCAAGGATAACAGATTTTACTTTTGTTGTTTGGTTGGAATGACCCTTTGGGGTCTTATTTATATACTCTTGTTGTTTTATTAATATATTGTTTCTCATGTTCTAAAATATATATATATATATATATATAATTGTAGACGTCCCCGAACGCCCCGGGAGGGTGTGAGTCCCCCGTTCCGTTCATCTTGGGCTCACTACAGTTCAGGACTCAAATGTCACGGTTCTTAATCTGAAGCAAAGAGTCCAAATCCGGCAAATCGTTTTGAGAAAACAGATTTTTTGAAAGAAGTGCAAAACATGGACTGCTTTGCCAAATACAGAGTCGCCACCTAAATATTTTTTAATGGGGGAATGTAGGAAACCTTGACTCGGTGCCAAAGGCCACGTGTCCGTCATCACCAAAGTTGCCTCAGCTCGAGAACTTCGGTACGATTGGGGAAGGTCACTTCGTGAGCACCCCCTCTCGCCCGATCAAAGATCGGCCTCTACTAACCATGATATCAAGTTTTGAAAACATTGTGTGTTCTTATTCCGGTTATTAGCCTAGATTTACTATGTGATGCGCACAGCATACAAGTATAGACTGGATCGCCTGAATTGGAACAAAACATTTCATGTTTGTTTTTTGAAAGATGGTTTGCTACTCGCAAGTAGGCTTTAAAATGCAGATTTTACCACCTCAGGTGGGTTTAGAAAACATGGCTTTGCCACTATCCAGTGGGCTTAAAACTCACAGTCAATGCATCGTTCCAATCCAAATAACCCAACCTTCACCCACAGGCATTCAGGCAGTTATATCACATAAGCAAATAGCCTCATGGTAAGCATGCTATTCATGGCAGTCACTCACACACATGCAAGGATGCTAAAGCATAAAACTTACCGAGTACTCCAAGCCAAAACAGAAGCTAATTAGAGATCCATGCATGATCCTAACTATACAGGAATGTCTAATGCAACGCATGCAATAATGCTACTATAGCGGGCTCGGCTATTCTAAACATGGCATCTGAAATGCTACAGATAACAAGTATTCAACTTGGAATTGAAATACAAATGCAGTTAGTATGATGCACGGAGCCCGGTGCATGCAAGACAGATGAATGAATGCAAACATGCTATCATACTGTATGCTAATTGAAACATGCCCTAATTCTAACCATCATAAGCTGGTAAATAAAAGGGAGAGAAAGACGTGGGGTTGGAAGACATACATCACACGCACGCACGCTTATTACAACATTGCCCTCACTCGGAGGGTCCGAATAAATAATATACAGTCCCAAATGAATAGTTACAGTCCGAATAAATACAAAACCCTAATTAATTTACAAATTAATCTAGGAAAGCATTAAAACTAGCATGCAAGCCAGGGACTACCTCGACTCTGCTCCAAATGATGGATGATGCATGTTTGAGCTGCTTTGCGCGGAAATCCACTGCGATGCCCCGATTAGCCTCTGTTTGCAATTGTTCTTGGAAAGCGCGCCAAGCTCCGGAAGGCTGCTGGTTTTTGATTTGCTGCAACAGAGAGCAGGAAAGGGGCATAGCAATGTATTTTCACATATGTATGCTTGACTACTCTTCAGGGAGTGTAGTCCTCGATCCTCGTGCCACCAATCACGCATATCGATGCATGATGGCCGAGGAGTCGAATTGCACGACTCAATATGGAATGAATGTACATATAAACACAACAAGACCGAGACTCCATCATGGATAATCCGGAGTGTCGGTGACTGGGAATTGAGACACGTTCCGTCACTCAAAGTACGAAACGTCCCTCGTTTCCCGTGCTCGGGCTAACTCCTATCCCAAACACAATGCAATATGCATGACATGCATGAATGCAACTAAGATACAACCTAACATGCACAATGCTATGAAATGGCATACACGATGCACGAGGTAACACGGCATACACAATGCGCTAACATACAACCTAGCATACACAATGCATGATGGACTTACACCAACACAAGCGGACCTCAGCCACACTCACATAAGTGGCCATTAGATGAAAATGAGACACTCGACATGCGTGCACACGTGCATGCAAACCGAGGACCGAACCTAAGGCACGAATGCCACTCTACCAAAGCATGGTAAGGCATGGAACATGGTATGCAACACATGCAAATTTCAGCACTGAAACATGATGCTAAACAGCCCCGAATCATGAAAACATGGCACCCGATGCATGAGGTGAGACCCGAAACTCAAAACTAGGCACATGGAATGACTTACAGCTATACAAAGCATGCATTATTTGAACATGAAGCATGAAGACAGAGTAAAGGCAGTCCCAAAACATGGACTTTTCTAGTTCAAAGCAAGGCCAAAAAGTGCTAGCAAGATGGCTTAAAGTAGCATGCGATTTTGACTAGCAAACATGGTTTACATGGCAAGTGTATGATGCACATGGAATTTCACCTAACCGTCGAAAATCAGTGAATAAAACATGTGAAAATAGACCCAAATAACCACTGATATGCAACCATGGTATGCAAAAATGATGAGCTCCTTTAGATGGCCATACAAGGAGTTATTAAGCACATACAAGATAGACAAGTGACATGGCATATACAACTTTGAAAATCAAATATGATAGTCATTAAACTTACCAAATTGGCCCCAAAATCAGTCAACAAAGCATGCAAGATAGGGCCTCTTTGGAAGGCCAAAATGGCCATCAAACAAGTCAAGGTGAGAGGGGGTCACCCCCCTCTGATTTGGAGGTTCATAACAATGGCCAAGCCACTGAAAATCCACTAGATTTCAGTGGCTAGAAGGCCAAATGAAGCATGCAACAAGGGCTAGGATGCAAAGCTCAAAATAGGAGGCAACCAAGCATACAAGATAGCATATGACCTCAAACAAAAATGGAACCTTAATAAAACATGAAGATGATGTCAAAAAAATCTTTTTTTCAGTTTATAACATGCCTCAAAAATGAATAAAAATAGGGCTAATCTATCATGCAAAAATGGCCCTAAAAGTGAGAATAAAGACAATGGACAGAAGCTGGCCCAAAATGGCCAAGATCCCTTCAACAAATTTGAAGAGGGGCTCAAAACATGGCACTTTACAGTTTACATCAAGCCACGAAAATAATCACAAGTAAGGTTAAACTAACATACAAGAAAAAGACCTAAAAGAGGGATAAAGAGGCAAGTGGTAGGAGGAGGCCTCAAACAGCAAAGAGTCCTTGATCAAACATGAAGAGGAGCTCAAAATATGACTAACTTCAGTTCATGACAAAGTCCAAAAATGCTTGCAAGTGAGGATAGCCAATGAACAAAGGAAGTGCAAGTTTAAGGGAAATGAAGACTTACCCTTGAAGAGAAGCAAACCAGCAGGTTTTGGTCCAAGATTCTGAGCTTCCAACCTCCTCAAATGGCCTCCAAGGTGCTGGAATGGATGATGGAGGTGTTGTGCTATGAGGTGTAGTGCAAAAGTGCAAGGAAATCCATCTCCAAAGCACAAAACACAAAACACAAAACAATATAGAGAGAGAGATAGATTTTTCTCTTCAAAATGGCTGAACCTCCTGAAATGAAGGAGCCCCTTGCTTATATAGAACAAAGCAAAGCTTAAGCTTCTTGAACAAGCTTTTCTTGGCTTTGATCCCTTCATACACGTGTATGGAGGGCAGATATGAGGAATCCAGCTGGTACAAAAGATCTTCCGTGAAACCTGCTCTGAGAGGGGTGCTGTCGGCCATCAGTGATGGCAGGCAGTGGCTCATTGATGGCCAGCAGGGGTCTTTGGTGGCCGGCATGGGGCCGGCATTGGCCATTAATGGCCGGCACACTTCCATTGAGGCCAGAATCAAAAATCAGTCCAAGTCCTTGTTTTGAAGCAAGCCTAAATCCTTCATCTGGATGCCTTTTCAGGTCATTCTTGAGCCTAAACTGTAGCCCCGGAAGTCTTCTTTCCAAATTTGGAAGCCTCACCTCAAAATTCCATGTGTGCTAAGAGATATCCCTCTTTTAGTGAAGACTGCCCAGTTTCGGTCCAACCGGATTGATGCCCAACTTCCAACAACCATATCTCTCCCATCCGGACTCGGCTCGAGGAGATTCTTGAATGAAAATTGAAGCCCTAGAAGTAAGCTTTCCAACGGTGGTGGCCTCATAGCTGAAATCTAAGTATTCAAAAGGATAGGCTTGATTTGGCGAGGACTTCTCGTCTTTCTCTTAACGGTTCATGCCCAACTCCTTCCCCAACTGGGTTTCTTCTCTCCTCTCCTCTTTTCTTCAACTCCAAACCCCTAAACAAGGTGTTTTGAAAGATTTTTCAAAGAGTTCATCTCTCTTTCATTCATTTCCACTTTGTCCTTGCTCGGTTTACCGAAAAACGCAATATTTAACAAAATGCGAGCGTCGGAACATCGTAGGAACTTTATTTCAAAAATATTTTGAAAGAGAGGGTTTCAAGGCCTCAAAATCTTTTGATCAAGATAGTTTTGGTCCAAAAAGGGGTATGAAGTTGGGATTCGACCCTCTCCTTGCCGAAGAAATCGAACCCTTGCACTGCACAACTTTCACCACCAAGTAAACCGTCAGTAGCGGCGTCCAAGTCTTACGGGCGGTCAAAAATGGGGTGTCTACAGTTGCCCCTCTTTGACAGAACTCGGAAGTCACAAAGTGACGGGAGTGAATGTCAAAGCCCAGAGACGACCTATTTTTGACAAGGCCAAAGACTTAGACAAACAAGCAAGATAATAAAGAGATGCGCCCGCAGGCAGGGGCAAGATGCAAATGACATGCACAAAGCCGAGCATAACTTATGATCATGCAAAGAAAGCTGTAACGAAGCATAACAATGCAACAGTTTTAAGCAAGTAGAAACCAAGCTACATTACAATGCAGAAAGGATGTAAGAGAATTATTGCAATTCTCACTGCGAATACAGTGTGCATGTGTAATAGATACACAAAGCGAACGTATGTGATGGATACACAAAGTGAACGTATGTGATAGATACACAAAAAGGTGAACACAAAGTGTGATAGATGCATTAAGTGAACAAGGTATGATAGATACACAAAGCGAGAGTGTGTGATTGATACACAAAGCGAACGTGTGTGATTGATACACAAAGTAGGCATAGTGTGATAGATACAAAGTGAGTGTGTGATAGATACACTATATGAAGCAAAGTATGATAGACACTAAAAGTGAACACAAAGTGTGATAGATACATAAAGCGAAACGAGTGTGATGGATACACTAAGCAAATACGTGATAGATATACTAAGCGAACGTGTGTGATGGATACACAAAAGGCAAACACAAAGTGTGATAGGTGCACTAAGTGAACAAGTGTGATGGATACACTAAAGGTGAACACAAAGTGTGATAGATGCACTTAGTGAACAAAGTATGACTGATATACTAAAGGTGAACACAAAGTGTGATAGATGCACTATGTGAACAGAGTATGATGGATACACTAAAAGCGAACACAAAGTGTGATAGATGCACTAAGTGAACAGAGTGTGATGGATACACTAAAACCGAACACAAAGTGTGATAGATGCACTAAGTGAACAGAGTGTGATGGATACACTAAAACCGAACACAAAGTGTGATAGATGCACTATGTGAACAAAGTATGATTGATATACTAAAGGTGAACACAAAGTGTGATAGATGCACTATGTGAACAAAGTATGATTGATATACTAAAGGTGAACACAAAGTGTGATAGATGCACTATGTGAACAAGTGTGATGGATACACTAAAAGTGAACACAAAGTGTGATAGATGCACTATGTGAACAAAGTATGATGGATACACTAAAAGTGAGCACAAAGTGTGATAGATGCACTATGTGAACAGAGTGTGATGGATACACTAAAAGCGAACACAAAGTGTGATAGATGCACTAAGTGAACAGAGTGTGATGGATACACTAAAAGCGAACACAAAGTGTGATAGATGCACTATGTGAACAAAGTATGATTGATATACTAAAGGTGAACACAAAGTGTGATAGATGCACTATGTGAACAAAGTATGATTGATATACTAAAGGTGAACACAAAGTGTGATAGATGCACTATGTGAACAAGTGTGATGGATACACTAAAAGTGAACACAAAGTGTGATAGATGCACTATGTGAACAAGTGTAAATGAAGTGTGATTGATACACTAAAGGTGAACACAAAGTGTGATAGATGCACTTAGTGAACAAGTGTGATGGATACACTAAAAGTGAACACAAAGTGTGATAGATGCACTAAGTGAACAGAGTATGATTGATATACTAAAGGTGAACACAAAGTGTGATAGATGCACTATGTGAACAAAGTATGATTGATATACTAAAGGTGAACACAAAGTGTGATAGATGCACTATGTGAACAAAGTATGATTGATATACTAAAGGTGAACACAAAGTGTGATGGATACACTAAAAGTGAACACAAAGTGTGATAGATGCACTATGTGAACAAGTGTAAATGAAGTGTGATTGATACACTAAAGGTGAACACAAAGTGTGATAGATGCACTTAGTGAACAAGTGTGATGGATACACTAAAAGTGAACACAAAGTGTGATAGATGCACTAAGTGAACAAAGTATGATTGATATACTAAAGGTGAACACAAAGTGTGATAGATGCACTTAGTGAACAAGTGTGATGGATACACAAAAGGTGATGAAGTGTGATGGATACACTACAGTAAATGAAGTGAATATGTGCGTGATAGATACACAAAATGAGGATGTATGTGATAGATACAGAAAAGTGAATATGTGCGTGATAGATACACAAAATGAGGATGTATGTGATAGATACAGAAAAGTGAATATGTGCGTGATAGATACACCAAATGAGAATGTGTGTAATAGATACACAAAATGAATGAAGTGTGATTGATACACTAAATGAGTTAGAGTGTAATTGATACACTAAGTGAATGAAGTGTGATTGATACACTAAGTGAATGATTTTAAACGGAACTTCTTTGAATGAACCGTACATACAATATCGTGCATGAATGAGAAAGAAACTCGATAGGTACAATGCATTACAATGCATGATGCTTAAGAAAAGCAATAAATGGACAAAGCAGCGCTTTAGAAAGCACCTCATGAGGTGAGTGGCGGTGAACCGCTCTTCTCCGATGGGGATCTCCCCTTTGTGCTCTTCGAACACTTACCTTCAACTTACAGTACAAAGGTTTTGAAATGCTGACAAGGGTTCTTCACGTAGAACACTTTGGATGCTGCCTCTCTTCCTAATCATATTCACAACTTTCCCTATTCTCCAACGGGGTGACAGACTAGGTTGGTTCAGTATCCAGAATTGAGGTGCATACACGCTATCTCAACCTATGGGGCTTCCATACAGATTTCAAGCGGAGGACACGCCTCTGGGTATTTAAACCAGACTTTAGTCTCGGAAATCCTGAACCTTTACGTTCTAGGCATCATCCATTTGAACTCTAGTTTCCACCGTCGCAGTTGGTCTCCTAGGAACTCATTGCAAACACAGCCAAGATGCCCCTGGCACGAAACGGTACTTGAGGAGAGCACTTCTGATCGCCATTCTGGCTTGAAGCAGACTTGATCTTGAGCTTGAGGTAGAGGCACACTCATACTTCGGAGCATTGGCAAGACTTGAAGAGGTACACACGGAATGTAGTCTCAGAACTTACTGAAGTTGGAACAAACTCAGATGCCTGACATTTTCCTCTTTTGCTTTTGCTTTGTAGTCTGGAACCCATATAGCTTCAAATAGGTCCTGGTTTTACTGTTCTGACATGTCCTGGGTTGAACCCTGCGGTTTTATGAAAGAACAAATACTATTTTGCACAAATGTGGAGAATGGCACAGCACTCTGAGCACAAAGCGATTTTATTTTGAAATCGAAATTGAAAATGAATTCTCAACTGGGTATTGAGTCTACGACTGGACACAGCGCATTACGACTCAACAAAGGAAAACAAAGGTAAACAACCTAACACATCGAGACACGCTCGGAACGACTCAAAGCAAGAATCGAGACGAACAAAACAAAAGACACGACACACAGACGTGTTACAAAGACGAGAGACCTCTCAGTGCACGAGGAGCCAGTTTCTCCGGGTATTATTTCCCACCCTTTCTTATTTGTGATTCTTACATCACTCGGCCCTCAGGCTCTGTTTTTCTGAAAAAAAACCATTTTCTCACTTTTTCTCTCAGCTCACATCTCTCTATTCTTCAATCTCTCATTTTTTCATCCCTCCCCTGGGTGGTTGATGGATAAGCTGGAAATTGTGGGCTCTTGCCCCTAGTATTCTACCAGATTTTCAATCTTGTTCACAACAGTGAGTTTCTCCCACAGAGGGGCTGCGCTACAATTGGGTGTGTAGCAAATCTGCAGCTAATATCGGTTGACGATGCTTTGCTGGGGAGTTTGGACGTGATCAGATCTGTCCAGATGAGGGAGTGGAATATCTTGATCCGTTCCGGTTTGTGCTTCGCACTTGGCTTGATACCTCGTTGCTTGGAGGATGAGAGAGCTTTTAGCCCTTTGTTGTTAGCTTCAGTTGTGCCCTTTTCTGGCAAGTAGAGTGTCCTTCTTGGCAAGTATGGTGCCCTTTCTGGCAAGTACGTTAATAAAGGGGAAAAGACAGAAAACCTGACTCAACTCTGCCCCTAGTTCATCCTTTTGACCATTTTTTGCTTTCTACTAAAACAGTTTTGACGAACATGAGAGTTAGATTAACATGCTTGTTTAACTTTTTTATTTGAAATCATGCAAGTTAGGCTATGAGCACTGAAAATTTTCCTTTTTTGGCTCCAAGAAATGGTCCAGTTTTAGAAAAATGGGATAATTTTTGAGAGAATTAGTCAACCTCAGTAAAAATTCTCAAAAACTATTTTTGCAAACGGCTAATGCTCAACAAGCAAGAAACCTACTCTTGAGATGCACAACTTCAGATTAGAAGGAACACTGCCCCTTGTCTGAAGGACACTGCATGGCAACGGAAAGTTGCCCCTTGTTTGAATGGCACCGCAGCGCATTGAATGGCAACGGAAAGTTGCCCCTTGTTTGAATGGCACCACAGTGCATTGTAGTCAGTCCTCAAAGTAACGAACACAACCAAACCCTTGGATACAGAGAAGGCAAAGATGATCAAAACCATTACATGGACATAATCAATTTGAAGTGTTTTACGGCTGGACTTCAGAATGAAGTTGCCTACGTATCCCAAAGATGGGAATCAAGCCTTACGTAGTTAGGGGTTAAGGTACACTCGGGTATTAACCTTCCTTTTTATGCTCTAACTTTTGCCAAGGCGCCTGTTGCGGGTTTTCAACCTTGCGAGCTTCGTTTTTCTTCTTTTCGATTCTTTTTTCTTTTTTCATCTTTTCTTTGCATTTTTTTTTTCTTTTTTTTTGTTCTTTTCTCTTTTCTTGCTCTAACTTTTGCCTGAGCCGCCCTTTCGGGTTTTCGGCCCAGCGAGCCTCTCAAGGATAAAAGTGTAGCTTTGTCCATGTCGAATGGTTTTGAGATCCTGAAGTCATCTGAATCCAGGAGAATGGTTGCTGTTTGCTGACGATGCAGGAGTCCATTCAATTGGGGGGCTGAATCTGCCCCTAGTGTTGTGGATAGGAACTCGGCTGTCCTTTAGCAATACTTTCTTCTTTCCTCCCTTCTGGGATTTGGCATTCTTGCCGATCTTCATTGACTTGCGGAATGATCCACATTTGGCTCTTCGAGCTGTCTGACATTTTTGCCCCTAGTTCGAAGGGTGCTTCTATCCTAGCTTGGCAAGCTGTTTTTGGTGACATCTGGTCTTCTTGATCTGATTTTCTTGCCGCTAATTCATGAGCCGCTTCGAATCTGGCCACTCAGGCCTCACATTGTAGTTGACCGTTGAACGTTCTGAATTCAAGTTTCAAGGTTTGAAAGTGAGGGGTCGAGTCTCGAGGCTGAGAGCGATCCTAGGCTGCACAATCTCAAGAGCGATTCCACACAGGTCTTCGCAAGATCGCGCAAAACAGTTTTTGAAATCTTTTAAGAAAGCGACAAATCGCTCGCGCTGAAGACAATGTAGAACCAATCTGGATCAAGTCATGATCCTTCTCAATACTCACACTAACAAGCATGTTTTCATTCATTAAGGGCTTAGCACGCCTCTCTTCCTCTCAGTTGATCAAAAAATTTTTACAAATCCCGAGGAATTCCTTCCTCTTCGTTTTCACCACAATGTTCAAAAAGTTTCGAAAAACTCAGGTCATTACAATGACTTCAAGGCACAGAAAAGACAGAGTCCTTAGTCAAATACTGTCATCTCATTCAGACTTCCGGCATAACTGGCACAAGGCAGAAGCAAACGCGAGAGCGTGAAAATCACTGCTGTTCATTCAAAAACTGCTGGCACAACTGGCTCCCTGGCAGAAACAAACTCAAAACAAAACGAAAAGACAAACGCAAAACAAAATGGTGACGCCCGAGATAATACCCCCGGAATCACCCGACTCCTATACAACAGGACTGACTCGATATAACAAGACAGACCTGAAACAAAAAGATTGACTCAAAACGGACTCAAAACAACAAGACTGACCCAATACCCAAGTCAGAAAGCACAAAAACCAGCATTCACAAATGCTCAAAACAGTGCGTGCCATACGCCATATCTGGAGTAAATCGAGCGCCATCCGCAAGTGGTTCATCCCCCGATCACATAGTCACATTATCCCCCACAGGTTCACTGGTCGAGTGCCGATAAACTTTGCTGGACTGGCGCGGGGATGACCCTGTTGTCAAACAGATCTTGTACATCATGGCGCAGACGAAAGCAACTGTCAGTGTCATGACCGGTTTGTTGATGGTACACACAGTACCTAGTTTGGTCATGCTTTAGAAGGAGAGGATCAGGTAAAGGCCGTTGATCCAATGGTTTCAGATGTCCTTTCCGGATTAAGACCTCTAGAGCCTTTGACAAAGGCATATAAAGTGGGGTGAAAACCCTCTTGACTCGGGGTGGATATTTGGCCGTCTATGAGCTACTTCCGGACGTACCGGTGAATGGGGTAGCCTTTCTTGATGTGGTGGTGGTGACCATGCCCACTTTAGAAGATCTTGCAGCTGCATCACCACTGGTGGTCGCATTCGAACTGCGGGAAAATGCCCGCCTAGGCTGCTCCTTCTCCTGGTCAATAAGGCCCTGCTTCATGGCATCCTCGATCTGTACTCCCATCTCATGCAAATCTGAAAAGGTAGGGAAGGGGAGCACGATCATTTTCTGCATTAGTTTGGGTTGGAGGTTGCGCACAACCATCCGTATTTGATCCTTATCCGTTGGCCTAATGGTCATCATTGAGGCCTTGGCCCTCCAGCAGGCCACGAATTCTAAGAAGCTCTCTTTAGGCTCTTGCCTGGTCGTCTCAAGATCACGGGTCGTAATCTTGATTTGGGTATTGTATGAATATTGTGCGACGAAGGCCTCGGCCATCTCCTCCCAGCTTCGTTTCACTGAATCCTCCAATTTGGCGTACCAGATGGCCGCAATACCCGACAGGGTCCTGCCAAAAAGGGAGAGCTTCTGTAATCTTGTCAAGCCCATGGGGCGCAGAACATCTGAAACCAAACTCAGGTGGACCATGGGATCTCCTGACCCATCAAAACGGTCGATGTAAGGCATCTTGAACCTGTCCGGCAGTATCACAGCTGAGTCAGTGTATCCGTCTTCGATGTCCGGGATGGACTTTACCCCCTGGGATTTTTTGAATAGCTTCTCAAGCTTGCTCAATTTCAGTGCCGTAGGGTCTACTTCGAACTCGAAGGGAGAGTCCGGGTGGTTGATAGGTGTATGTGCCTTGGATAATTGAGGTGGAAGCGGGGGCGGAGCTAGCCCCGTTGGAATGTCTGTGTCCTCCTGAACCGTCTGGACATTCGGCAAAATGTTCTGCGCATTTGGCAGGACATTCTGGGTAGTTGGTGTCTGCTCGGGTAACGGGACCCCTGGTGGAGGAGGAACTGGATGTGAGGCCGATGCTCCGGCTTGCTGCTAGAGCCGGGTAATTAGCTCCGCCTGTTGGGCCATGATTGTGGCCTGCTGTTTAGAGAACTCTGCTTGGCGGACAGCGTCCTCTTGCATAAGCTTCATACTTTCCTGCATTTGACGCATCATTGCCTCCATCTCTGACGTGTTCTGCTGATCCATCTAACTGATTGGTATCTATCCCTGCAGTAGAAAGCGAGACCTCAGCGTGACTATTCACTGGTGGGGTGGATAAGGGCCACTGATCTGGTAACTGCTGAACTGGTGATTTGTGCCTGACTGGCCCTTTTACCCTGCCTCTGGCAAAGGAACACTGATTGCCCTTGAACTGAATCTCTGACCTAACAAAGTCTATCAGTACAAGTCCGATGAACCTCGGGGGATATTGGAGCCTTCTGAAGCTATGGTTCCAAGACTACCCCCTAGCAAAAGACAAAACAGACAGCATCTCAGCCTGATTTCACCTGAACAGATATGAGCATAGTTGAATGAGTGTGCTCTCTACTGAATTCTGCCCAAAATTCTGCCGGTAAACTGATACCCCCAGGTAAAACTGAATCCCAAAATTCTGAACTGGTGCCCGCAGGCCTGATGCCCAAACTTGCAAACTGATACATGCATTCCTGTAGAGACGGACTCTAACAGCACATAGCAAGCAAGTGAGAGCCAAAACACCCCTATGTTGGGGTAGGGTTTCCCTGTCCTATTTTGTCAGGAGCTAGGGTTTCACTACGCACGCAGCGGTTTCAAATAACCTATATCGGGTAAGCAACCTGTCCTAGTTTGGAATGGTCACTACGGATCCGAATATGCACTAGGTCGAATGGTGAAAAAGGGTGCCCCGGTAAAACCGGGGTTTGTGTTCCCATACTGGCAGAGCCCACAACTGGTCAGCCTTATGGTCATGCCTTGACAAGACAAGCCTCCGGCAAACCGTTCAGGAATAGCATATGGCAAACACGGTGTCCTAGGCGCACCAATGCAAATGCAATGCAAAGAAACACACAAGTGTAGTCAAAACCAGATATCATGGGTTCGAGTCAAGTTTTCTAAGTCCCCAGTAGAGTCGCCAGAAACTATAGACGTCCCCGAACGCCTTGGGAGGGTGTGAGTCCCCCGTTCCGTTCATCTTGGGCTCACTACAGTTCAGGACTCAAATGTCACGGTTCTTAATCTGAACCAAAGAGTCCAAATCCGGCAAATCATTTTGAGAAAACAGATTTTTTGAAAGAAGTGCCAAACATGGACTGCTTTGCCAGATACAGAGTCACCACCTAAATATTTTTTAATGGGGGAATTTAGGAAACCCTGACTCGGTGCCAAAGGCCACGTGTCTGTCATCACCAAAGTTGCCTCGGCTCGGGAACTTGGGTACGATTGGGGAAGGTCACTTCGTGAGCACCCCCTCTCGCCCGATCAAAGATCGGCCTCTACTAACCATGATATCAAGTTTTGAAAACATTGTGTGTTCTTATTCCAGTTATTAGCCTAGATTTACTATGTGATGCGCACAACATACAAGTATAGACTGGATCGCCTGAATTGGAACAAAACATTTCATGTTTGTTTTTTGAAAGATGGTTTGCTACTCGCAAGTAGGCTTAAAATGCAGATTTTGCCACCCTCAGGTGGGCTTAGAAAACATGGTTTTGCCACTATCCAGTGGGCTTAAAACTCACAGTCAATGCATCGTTCCAAATCCAAATAACCCAACCTTCACCCACAGGCATTCAGGCAGTTATATCACATAAGCAAATAGCCTCATGGTAAGCATGCTATTCATGGCAGTCACTCACACACATGCAAGGATGCTAAAGCATAAAACTTACCGAGTACTCCAAGCCAAAACAAAAGCTAATTAGAGATCCATGCATGATCCTAACTATACAAGAATGTCTAATGCAACGCATGCAATAATGCAACTATAGCGGGCTCGGCTATTCTAAACATGGCATCTGAAATGCTACAAATAACAAGTATTCAACTTGGAATTGAAATACAAATGCAGTTAGTATGATGCGCCGAGCCCGGTGCATGCAAGACAGATGAATGAATGCAAACATGCTATCATACTGTATGCTAATTGAAACATGCCCTAATTCTAACCATCATAAGCTGGTAAATAAAAGGGAGAGAAAGACGTGGGGTTGGAAGACATACATCACACGCACGCACGCTTATTACAACATTGCCCTCACTCGGAGGGTCCGAATAAATAATATACAGTCCCGAATGAATAGTTACAGTCCGAATAAATACAAAACCCTAATTAATTTACAAATTAATCTAGGAAAGCATTAAAACTAGCATGCAAGCCAGGGACTGCCTCGACTCTGCTCCAAATGATGGATGATGCATGTTTGAGCTGCTTTGCGCGGAAATCCACTGCGATGCCCCGATTAGCCTCTGTTTGCAATTGTTCTTGGAAAGCGCACCAAGCTCCGGAAGGCTGCTGGTTTTTGATTTGCTGCAACAGAGAGCAGGAAAGGGGCATAGCAATGTATTTTCACATATGTATGCTTGACTACTCTTCAGGGAGTGTAGTCCTCGATCCTCGTGCCACCAATCACGCATATCGATGCATGATGGCCGAGGAGTCGAATTGCACGACTCAATATGGAATGAATGCACATATAAACACAACAAGACCGAGACTCCATCATGGATAATCCAGAGTGTCGGTGACTGGGAATTGAGACACGTTCCGTCACTCAAAGTACGAAACGTCCCTGGTTTCCCGTGCTCAGGCTAACTCCTATCCCAAACACAATGCAATATGCATGACATGCATGAATGCAACTAAGATACAACCTAACATGCACAATGCTATGAAATGGCATACACGATGCACGAGGTAACACGGCATACACAATGCGCTAACATACAACCTAGCATACACAATGCATGATGGACTTACACCAACACAAGCGGACCTCAGCCACACTCACATAAGTGGCCATTAGATGAAAATGAGACACTCGACATGCGTGCACACGTGCATGCAAACCGAGGACCGAACCTAAGGCACGAATGCCACTCTACCAAAGCATGGTAAGGCATGGAACATGGTATGCAACACATGCAAATTTCAGCACTGAAACATGATGCTAAACAGCCCCGAATCATGAAAACATGGCACCCGATGCATGAGGTGAGACCCGAAACTCAAAACTAGGCACATGGAATGACTTACAGCTATACAAAGCATGCATTATTTGAACATGAAGCATGAAGACAGAGTCAAGGCAGTCCCAAAACATGGACTTTTCTAGTTCAAAGCAAGGCCAAAAAGTGCTAGCAAGATAGCTTAAAGTAGCATGCGATTTTGACTAGCAAACATGGTTTACATGGCAAGTGTATGATGCACATGGAATTTCACCTAACTGTCGAAAATCAGTGAATAAAACATGTGAAAATAGACCCAAATAACCACTGATATGCAACCATGGTATGCAAAAATGATGAGCTCCTTTAGATGGCCATACAAGGAGTTATTAAGCACATACAAGATAGACAAGTGACATGGCATATACAACTCTGAAAATCAAATATGATAGTCATAAAACTCACCAAATTGGCCCCAAAATCAGTCAACAAAGCATGCAAGATAGGGCCTCTTTGGAAGGCCAAAATGGCCATCAAACAAGTCAAGGTGAGAGGGGGTCACCCCCCTCTGATTTGGAGGTTCAGAACAATGGCCAAGCCACTGAAAATCCACTGGATTTCAGTGGCTAGAAGGCCAAATGAAGCATGCAACAAGGGCTAGGATGCAAAGCTCAAAATGGGAGGCAACCAAGCATACAAGATAGCATATGACCTCAAACAAAAATGGAACCTTAATAAAACATGAAGATGATGTCAAAACAAGATTTTTTTTCCAGTTTATAACATGCCTCAAAAATGAATACAAATAGGGCTAATCTATCATGCAAAAATGGCCCTAAAAGTGAGAATAGAGACAATGGACAGCAGCTGGCCCCAAATGGCCAAGAGCCCTTCAACAAAGTTGAAGAGGGGCTCAAAAAATGGCACTTTACAGTTTACATTAAGCCACGAAAATAATCACAAGTAAGGTTAAACTAACATACAAGAAAAAGGCCTAAAAGAGGGATAAAGAGGCAAGTGGTAGGAGGAGGCCTCAAACAGCAAAGAGTCCTTGATCAAACATGAAGAGGAGCTCAAAATATGACTAACTTCAGTTCATGACAAAGTCCAAAAATGCTTGCAAGTGAGGATAGCCAATGAACAAAGGAAGTGCAAGTTTAAGGGAAATGAAGACTTACCCTTGAAGAGAAGCAAACCAGCAGGTTTTGGTCCAAGATTCTGAGCTTCCAACCTCCTCAAATGGCCTCCAAGGTTCTAGAATGGATGATGGAGGTGTTGTGCTATGAGGTGTAGTGCAAAAGTGCAAGGAAATCCATCTCCAAAGCACAAAACACAAAACAATATAGAGAGAGAGATAGATTTTTCTCTTCAAAATGGCTGAACCTCCTGAAATGAAGGAGCCCCTTGCTTATATAGAACAAAGCAAAGCTTAAGCTTATTGAACAAGCTTTTCTTGGCTTTGATCCCTCTACACGTGTATGGAGGGTGTAGACACCCCATTTTTGACCGTCCTCTAGACTCGGACGTCACCATTGGAACACTCGGTGATTATCCATGTTTGTGTTCGTTTGGAGATTCCCGGAGTTCTCGGCTACGCGCGCCTTGCCTCAGGACCTCCGAACTCGACCGTTTGGTGTTTGGTTTTGCACCAAACACTTGTGTTTTGCCTTGGGAAGGCAGGGAATGCTTTGTGAGGCATCCCCACATACCGCCGGCTGTGGCTAGAGGCCACCGGCTGGCTGGTGTAGCCACCGGCACTATATTGTGCCGGTCGGCACTATTTTGTGCCGGTCGGCACTCTTTTTGGCAAAATGACCATTTTGCCCTGCCGACCACTTTACAGCTGTTTTTGGAGATATTTTCAGACAGCTTTCTGGTGTTTGTTTCCCCTCCATACACGTGTATGGAGGGATGAGCCCTTTTGATGCCTTAACTTGTAAGTTTTGGGGCCTATACAAAGGAAGCCTCTTCTCTTGGCTCAAGGGTTAGAAAAATTAGAGAGTTAGACATTCTAGGAGAGGGAGAAGCTCTGGTTTTAGGTTAGGTTTTGTGTATCTATCCTATCTCTCTCTTTCTTTCTTGTTTTGTACACTAGGTGTTTGTGCCTTACTATTGCACATCAACACCTAGTGTTTCACCTTTCTCTTGGAACTGAGGTGCTAAGGGCTTGTTCTTGGTGTTCTTGGCTGGTTTGAAGCTCAAGGAAGCAACAACATCAACCTTTGTGAAGGTGGTCATCAAGGGTAAGAAACTAGTCATTTTTACCCCATTCTTGCATTCCATTTTTGCCTAGCTTAGAGTTGTTTTTGTGCTTAGTCCGTAACACATAAAAGTTCCGTTTTTTAACCCTCTCCATTGTTTATCAAGAGTGTTTTGCACTTTGGGTAGGTTTGACCACCCTTAGGCCTTGAAAAGGGTACTTTTTGTACCATTTTGTGAGAGATCCGAGACTTTGGTACTTGGGCCTCTCCCCCACTGAAATCTTGAGGGATTTCAGTGGTGGAGATGGTGCCTTGAAGTCTCCAAAAGGAGAGGGCCACCCCCTCTCCTTGATGTCCTTGAAAAGGGCAAGTTTAGGCCTCCAAAGGAGCACCATGTTTGGTTGTGTTTTGAGCATGTCTTGGTTGTTTTTCATGCTTATATTGCCATGATTAAACTCTGTTTTAAGTTGGTTTTAGTACTCTTTGCATGATTTGCATAGTTGCTTTGTAATGCCTTAAAATTGCCTTAACATGCCTAGCTTGTGTGCCTTAGCTTCTAGCATGTTTTAGGCTTAGATCCATGAAGCTTGTATGCTTATTTTGGCATGTATGAGGTCTGTCCATAGTCATTTTGGTCAATCTTAGCATGCTTAATATAGCCTCTTTGCATTGGGCTTGTTGGCCTTAAGAGCATGAGTGTGTAGCATGCCTTGCTTGCTTCATTTTTGATGGTTTGGAACCATTCCATATGCTATTTCAGTCCCTTTGGTATGCTTGTATGCTTGCCTTAGTTGCCTCTTTAATGCTTTAAAAGCATGTGTTGGATGCCTCATGTTTTGGCCATTTTGCATGCCCTTGATTTCAAGCCTCT
This sequence comes from Camellia japonica, assembly GCA_030407325.1. NCBI lineage: Eukaryota > Viridiplantae > Streptophyta > Magnoliopsida > Ericales > Theaceae > Camellia > Camellia japonica. The sequence continues at coordinate 5,177,034 of JAPPVO010000024.1, read as the reverse complement.
TAGATGCCATCTAAGTGGTCCTTTGGGCCTGATTTGACATGCTAAAACTCTGTTTTTAGTTGTTTAATGCATGCCATAATTGCCTTGCATAAGTGTAGTTCAATGTTTCATTGGGTTGCCTCAAGTACTTGAGCCATTTGTTGCATGTGTAGCTTGCTTCATTGCATGATTTGGCATCATGCTTAGCATGATTTTCAGAGCTTTATAATGTGTACTCATTGCCCTTGTTTGGTGTCTCCAAGTGTGCTTGGGGGTTGCCATGTTGGTGCCTAAGTGTTGGACCGTAATTGCATGCATATGTGTGTGTATTTTAGCCTCCTTTTTTTGGGCACTTTAGCCACTGATTTTAGGCCTATTTGAGTTGCCTAAGTCATGTACAAGATCATCATTTAATTGGTTTGCATGCTTGTCTTGAATGTTTGCTTGAACCTTTGCATTAGTATGTTGCATAGCCCATGTTGCATGCCTAGTTGACATGCTTAGGGTTGCATTCGCATTGTGCATGTTAAGCCTCTTGAAGTCAAGTATGATAGAGGTTTAGCACCCTTGTTTGATTCTTTGCATTGCATGCATTTGAAATCAAAGTTGCATTCTTGGTTCTTAGGGCCATCATGCATGGAAATGCGCGATTGGTGGTCCGGGAATCGAGGCACATGCCCCTTTGAGTCAATAACATGATAAGGGGTGTGTATAGTGCATAAATACCTTGAATCACATTGCCATGCATGTTGTTGTCCTCTGCTGCTGTGGGTTGCAGGTTCTGCAGGTGTTTAGTGCCGGCCGGCACTATTTAGTGCCGACCGGCAGTCAATTTCCAGCCGATAACTTCATCTAGTGCCGGTGGCCTCCTTCTTCAGCCGGTGATGCTCTGCCCCAGCCGGTGGTACTCCCCAGTGCCCTAAGAGGCATTTCTGGGACTTTGGCAATTTTCTGAGGAGGATAGCAGGGGAAACAGAGGCAATCCGTGCATGGCAGTGCGATTCCGAGCCAATTCCGAGCGCGCGCTGCATTTGAGCCCTCTTCCCGAGGCGGTTTATTGCTTTAATTAGATTAATTAATTTATTTGATTAATTTAGTGAAATTTGTAATATTTTAATTAGCTTGCGTAGTTAATTAATTTGTATATTCTTTTGGTCCCTCCGAGCGAGGGTAAATTTGTAATAAGTGTGTGTGAGTGGGTGCATGTCTTCCAACCCCCATTTCTTCCTACCCTTTTATTTACCTGCTTACGATGGTAGATTAGGGCACGTCTATTTTAGCATACCTTATGCAATGCATGCGTGCATTCATGCATTTGTTTACATGCACCGGGCTCGGTACATCATACAAACCGCATTGCAATTTTCAATTCCAAATTGAATACGTGCTATTCGCACATTTCATATGCCATGTTTAGGGTTAGCCGAGCCTACTCTAGATTGCATCTATGCCTGTGTTGCATTAGCCACTTAACATGAACTAGGTCATGCATGTTTGCTAACTAGTTCCTTGTATTTGGCACGGAGTACGATGTAAGTTTTTACGCTTTAGCATAGCACATGAGTGTGAATGCTAACATGACAGTATGATTGCCATGCGGCTAAATGCTTATGTGATATTACTGTTTGAATGCCTGTGGGTGAAGGTTGGATTGCGTGAGTTGGAACAACTCATTGAAATCCGTATTTTAGCCTACTTGCGAGTAGCAGAAACTAACACGTTTTTCGAGACAAAACGGATAACGCAATGTTTAGTTCCAAGTTAGGCAATCTAGTCTATACTTTTGTGTTGTGCGCATCACATAGTAATTCTAGGCTAATAATTGGTATAAGAACACATAACGTTTTCAAAATCGGATATCACGGTTAGTAGAGGCCGGTCTTCGGACCGGGCGAAAGGGGGTGCTCATAGCTGACCTTCCCCGATCGTACCCAAGCTCCCGAGCCGAGACATTTGGTGATGACGGACACGTGGCCTTCGGCACCGAGTCAGGGTTTCCTAAATTTCCCATTTTAAAATATTTAGGTGGCAACTCTGTAATCTGGCAAAGCAGTCCATGTTTGGCACTACTTTTCAAAAAATCTATTTTCTCAAAACAATTTGCCGGATGTGGACTCTTTGGTTCAGATTTAGAACCGTAACCCAAAGGGAGTCCGAACTGTAGCGAGGTCCCACGCGGGCGCTGTTACAGAGGGCAGATATGAGGAATCCAGCTGGTACAAAAGATCTTCCGTGAAACCTGCTCTGAGAGGGGTGCTGCCGGCCATCAGTGATGGCAGGCAGTGGCTCATTGATGGCCGGCAGGGGTCTTTGGTGGCCGGCATGGGGCCGGCATTGGCCATTAATGGCCGGCACACTTCCATAGAGGCCAGAATAAAAAATCAGTCCTAGTCCCTGTTTTGAAGCAAGCCTAAATCCTTCATCTGGATGCCTTTTCAGGTCATTCTTGAGCCTAAATTGTAGCCCCGGAAGTCTTCTTTCCAAATTTGGAAGCCTCACCTCAAAATTCCATGTGTGCTAAGAGATATCTCTCTTTTAGTAAAGACTGCCCAGTTTCGGTCCAACCGGATTGATGCCCAACTTCCAACAACCATATCTCTCCCATCCGGACTCGGCTCGAGGAGATTCTTGAATGAAAATTGAAGCCCCGGAAGTAAGCTTTCCAACGGTGGTGGCCTCATAGCTGAAATCTAAGTATTCAAAAGGATAGGCCTGATTTGGCGAGGACTTCTCGTCTCTCTCTTAACAGTTCATGCCCAACTCCTTCCCCAACTGGGTTTCTTCTCTCCTCTCCTCTTTTCTTCAACTCCAAACCCCTAAACAAGGTGTTTTGAAAGATTTTTCAAAGAGTTCATCTCTCTTTCATTCATTTCCACTTTGTCCTTGCTCGGTTTACCGAAAAACGCAATATTTAACAAAATGCGAGCGTCGGAACATCGTAGGAACTTTATTTCAAAAATATTTTGAAAGAGAGGGTTTCAAGGCCTCAAAATCTTTTGATCAAGATATTTTTGGTCCAAAAAGGGGTATGAAGTTGGGATTCGACCCTCTCCTTGCCAAAGAAATCGAACCCTTGCACTGCACAACTTTCACCACCAAGTAAACCGTCAGTAGCGGCGTCCAAGTCTTACGGGCGGTCAAAAATGGGGTGTCTACAATAATAAGGTTATTTTCATTAAATCTCATCACTTTTAAATGAGAAATCAAAGTTTCAAAATAAAAGTAATTTATTTCTCATAATTTCTCACCTAATTTATCTATCTACTACTATTATAAAAGTGTGAAGAGTTTGCTGTGTTTTTTACTTTTTTTAATGGGTAGGCTTCTCCCCAGTCTGAGATTAGATTGAAGCGTGTTGTTGAACCCGTGGGGGCCCACCACAGACCATTTTGATTGTTTACTCAATTATTTTTCTTTATTTCTTTCTCTTCTTCTTTTTCTATTTATTTTTCGTTGTACTTAACAATAGTATTTTCCGTTGAGAAAAAAGAACTGTCAACACATTCGCATGACTATTTGTTTGAAATTTAATTTGTAAGAATTTTTCAATCCTTACTTGTACACTAATATTTTCTGATTTTTTTTTTTGAAAAAAAAAAAAAAAAGCCAAATACCATAGTGGTTGTTTTATTTTTGAAAATTATCAACAAAAATTAAAAATAGAAAAAATAACTTTAACATTGTCAACTGATAAGGAAATCATAAACTAAATCGAATTCCAAGTTCCATATCAACATAGGGCAGTGTTGAAAATACCCATATTTATGACTGTTGCTCACAATAGTGTGGGTGGTCGAAGTTATTGTTTTTCAATTTTTTTTATTTTTATTTTTTAATTTTGATATATGGCCCATTCAACTGACTAATAATATAAACGTATTTCATAATGTTCCTAGAAAGAGTTTAATTTTCTAAGATGGACAAATAATTTACCAAGGATAACAGATTTTCTTCTAATATTCAGGGTCTATACATTAATTATTAGTAGATTCACCAACTTTCATATTTAATAAGGCAATCACAAATGATGGACAAATAATTTACCAAGGATAACAGATTTTACTTTTGTTGTTTGGTTGGAATGACCCTTTGGGGTCCTATCTATATACTCTCGTTGTTTTATTAATATATTGTTTCTCATGTTCTAAAATATATATATATATATATATATATGTAAATAAAATAAGGTTATTTTCATTAAATCTTATCACTTTTAAATGAGAAATCAAAGTTTCAAAATAAAAGTAATTTATTTCTCATAATTTCTCACCTAATTTATCTATCTACTACTATTATAAAAGTGTGAAGAGTTTGCTATGTTTTTTACTTTTTTTAATGGCTAGGCTTCTCTCCAGTCCGAGATCAGATTGAAGCGTGTTGTTGGGCCCTTGGGGGCCCACCACGGATCATTTTGATTGTTTACTCAATCATTTTTCTATATTTCTTTCTCTTCTTCTTTTTCTATTCATTTTGTGCTATACTTAACTATAGTATTTTCCGTTGAGACAAAAGAACCGTCAACACATTCGCATGACTATTTGTTTGAAATTTAATTTGTAAGAATTTTTCAATCCTTACTTGTACACTAATATTTTCTGATATTTTTTTTTGACAAAAAAAAATAAATAAATAAATAAATAAGCCAAACACCATAGTAGTTGTTTTATTTTTGAAAACTATCTATAAAAATTAAAAATAGATAAAATAACTTTAACCTTGTCAACTGATAATGAAATCATAAACTAATTCAAATTCCAAGTTCCGTATCAACATAGGGCAGTGTTGAAAATGCCCATATTTATGACTCTTGCTCACAATAATGTGGGTGGTCGAAGTTATAGTTTTTCAATTATTTTTATTTTTATTTTTATTTTTTAAATTTGATATATGGCCCATTCAAGTGACTAATAATGTGAACGTATTTAATAATGTTCCTAGAAAGAGTTTAATTTTCTCAGATGGACAAATAATTTACCAAGGATAACAGCTTTTCTTCTAATATTCAGGGTCTATACAATAATTATTAGTAGATCCACCAACATTCATATTTAATAAGGCAATCACAAATGATGGACAAATAATTTACCAAGGATAACAGATTTTACTTTTGTTGTTTGGTTGGAATGACCCTTTGGGGTCTTATTTATATACTCTTGTTGTTTTATTAATACATTATTTCACATGTTCTATATATATATATATATATATATATAATAAGGTTATTTTCATTAAATCTCATCACTTTTAAATGAGAAATCAAAGTTTCCTAGTAAAAGTAATTTATTTTTCATAATTTCTCACCTAATTTATCTATCTATTGCTATTATAAAAGTGTGAAGAGTTAGCTATGCTTTTTACTCTTTTTAATGGCAAGGGTTCTCTCCAGTCCGAGCTCAGATTGAAGCGTGTTGTTGGGCCCTTGGGGGCCCACCATGGATCATTTTGATTGTTTACTCAATCGTTTTTCTTTATTTCTTTATCTTCTTCTTTTTCTATTCATTTTTCGCTATACTTAACAATAGCATTTTCCGTTGAGACAAAATAACCGTCAACAAATTCGCATGACTATTTGTTTGAAATTTAATTTGTAAGAATTTTTCAATCCTTACTTCTACACTAATATTTTCTGATTTTTTTTTTCGCAAAAAAAAAAAAAAAAAAAAAATGCCAAACACCATAGTAGTTGTTTTATTTTTGAAAACTATCTATAAAAATTAAAAATAGATAAAATAACTTTAACCTTGTCAACTGATAATGAAATCATAAACTAATTCAAATTCCAAGTTCCATATCAACATAGGGCAGTTTTGAAAATGCCCATATTTATGACTCTTGCTCACAACAGTGTGGGTGGTTGAAGTTATAGTTTTTCAATTTTTTTATTTTTATTTTTTAAATTTGATATATGGCCCATTCAACTGACTACTAATGTGAACGTATTTAATAATGTTCCTAGAAAGAGTTTAATTTTCTAAGATGCATAAATAATTTACCAAGGATAACAGATTTTCTTCTAATATTCAGGGTCTATACATTAATTATTAGTAGATTCACCAATTTTCATATTTAATAAGGCAATCACAAAAGATGGACAAATAATTTACCAAGGATAATAGATTTTACTTTTGTTGTTTGGTTGGAATGACCCTTTGGGATCTTATTTGTATACTCTTGTTGTTTTATTAATATACTGTTTCTCATGTTCTAAAATATATATATAAAATAAGGTTATTTTCATTAAATCTCATCACTTTTAAATGAGAAATCAAAGTTTCAAAATAAAAGTAATTTATTTCTCATAATTTCTCACCTAATTTATCTATCTACTACTATTATAAAAGTGTGAAGAGTTTGCTATGTTTTTTTTTACTTTTTTTGATAGCTAGACTTTTCTCCAGTCCGAGATCAGATTGAAGCATGTTCTTGGGCCCGTGGGGGCCCACCACGGATCATTTTGATTGTTTACTCAATCATTTTTCTTTATTTCTTTCTCTTCTTCTTTTTCTATTCATTTTTCGCTATACTGAACAATAGTATTTTTCGTTGAGACAAAAGAACCGTCAACACATTCACATGACTATTTGTTTGAAATTTAATTTGTAAGATTTTTTTAATCCTTACTTGTACACTAATATTTTCTGATTTTTTTTTTTGACAAAAAAAAAAAAAAAAGCCAAACACCGTAGTAGTTGTTTTATTTTTGAAAGCTATCTATAAAAATTAAAAATAGATAAAATAACTTTAACATTGTCGATTGATCATGAAATCATAAACTAAGTCAAATTCCAAGTTCCATATCAACATGGGCAGTGTTGAAAATGCCCATATTTATGACTCTTGTTCACAATAGTGTGGGTGGTTGAAGTTATAGTTTTTCAAATTTTTTTTATTTTTATTTTTTAGATTTGATATATGGCCCATTCAACTGACTAATAATGTGAACGTATTTAATAATGTTCCTTGAAAGAGTTTAATTTTCTAAGATGGAGAAATAATTTACCAAGGATAACAGATTTTCTTCTAATATTCAGGGTCTATACATTAATTATTAGTAGGTTCACCAACTTTCGTATTTAATAAGGCAATCACAAAAGATGGACAAATAATTTACCAAGGGTAACAGATTTTCTTCTAATGTTCAGGGTCTATACATTAATTATTAATAGATTCACCACCTTTGATATTTAATAAGGCAATCACAAAAGGAGAAGTGCAGATTCTGGAGCCAAAAGAATATCAATGTAAAAAAAGCAGTACTAACAGTATATAAACCCCCTTTGCGTGTACTTGCATATATTTCATGCATCTTACTGAGAAGTTTTTTCAAAAAAGATTTTGTGGTTGTTTCTTTAATCATGGAGAGGAAGCAAACCCAAGGCCGAAAGAAGATTGAAATGAAGATGATAGCCAATGAAAACGCAAGAAGGATTACCTTCTCAAAGCGTAGACATGGGATTTTCAACAAAGCAAGCGAGCTCAGTACCTTATTTGGCGTAGATATGGCCATTGTCCTCTTCTCCATTGGAGGCAAGGCTTTCTCTTTTGGAAAACCTAATGTTGACTCGGTTGTAGACCGCTTTCTGAACCAAAATGGGCAACCAAGTGAAGACGTCTCCAGCCATGCCACGCGGCACGATGATGCGACTGTGCACCAACTCAACCAACAATTCCATGAGCTGAGCAAGCGATTGAAAGCCGAGAAAAAGAAAGAGAAAATTGTTCAAAACATGAGTAACAACAACTATGGCTTGCTAAGTTGTAGGTTTGATGCATGTGTTAATCAGGTCGACTTGCAACAGCTTGAACAATTAAAAAGGTCTATGGTGGAGCTTAAGAAAAACGTGGCTCAGAGAGTTGATGAATTGAATTCGGAGGGTTCTTCCAAGCATGCACAAGAAGAAGAGCAAGTGGAAAACACTGAAATAAATGACAATGATGTTTCTACTATTCCCCATAATTGGTTAAGGTTGTGAGAAATGAAACAATTTGAATAAAAATCGTTTCTGACCTTTTTTGCTTTTTCAAGGTATTCGATACTCATAGATAATTACATATATCTAGTTATCTATTTTCATGTCTATCTTTGACATATTTGGATTCCAGAAAAATATTTGATATATTTGTGACAGATTTATGAAAATAAAATAAATGTTTGTGCTATCTTTATCCTTTTAGAAAAGAAAATAAAAGATTTTATTTTTTTATTATCATACTTAGATGAATAAGAAAGTAAAGTATGTGATATAAATGGTTTTCTCCTCTCTAAAAATTAAAAATAGATAAAATGGACAAATAATTTTTTTTATTATCATACTTAGATGAATAAGAAAGTAAAGTATGTGATATTAATGTGAACGTATTTAATAATGTTCTGGAAAGTGTTTAATTTTCTAAGATGAACAAATAATTTACCAAGATAACAGATTTTCTTCTAATATTCAGGGTCTATACATTAATTATTAGTAGATTCACCAACTTTCATATTTAATAAGGCAATCACAAAATATGGACAAATAATTTACCAAGGATAACAGATTTTACTTTTGTTGTTTGGTTGGAATGACCCTTTGGGGTCTTATTTATATACTCTTATTGTTTTATTAATATATTGTTTCTCATGTTCTAATATATATATATATATATAATAAGGTTACTTTCATTAAATCTCATCACTTTTAAATGAGAAATCAAAGTTTCAAAATAAAAGTAATTTATTTCTCATAATTTCTCACCTAATTTATCTATCTACTACTATTATAAAAGTGTGAAGAGTTTGCTGTGTTTTTTACTTTTTTTAATGGCTAGGCTTCTCTCCAGTCTGAGATCAGATTGAAGCGTGTTGTTGGGCCCGTGGGGTCCCACCACGGACCATTTTGATTGTTTACTCAATTATTTTTCTTTATTTCTTTCTCTTCTTCTTTTTCTATTTATTTTTCGCTGTACTTAACAATAGTATTTTCCGTTGAGAAAAAAGAACTGTCAACACATTCGCATGACTATTTGTTTGAAATTTAATTTGTAAGAATTTTTCAATCCTTACTTGTACACTAATATTTTCTGATTTTTTTTTTTGACAAAAAAAAAAAAAAAAAAAAAAAAAAAAAAACCAAATACCACAGTGGTTGTTTTATTTTTGAAAATTATCAATAAAAATTAAAAATAGATAAAATAACTTTAACATTGTCAACTGAGAAGGAAATCATAAACTGAATCGAATTCCAAGTTCCATATCAACATAGGGCAGTGTTGAAAATACCCATATTTATGACTGTTGCTCACAATAGTGTGGGTGGTCGAAGTTATTGTTTTTCAATTTTTTTTATTTTTATTTCTTAATTTTGATATATGGCCCATTCAACTGACTAATAATATAAACGTATTTCATAATGTTCCTAGAAAGAGTTTAATTTTCTAAGATGGACAAATAATTTACCAAGGATAACAGATTTTCTTCTAATATTCAGGGTCTATACATTAATTATTAGTAGATTCACCAACTTTCATATTTAATAAGGCAATCACAAATGATGGACAAATAATTTACCAAGGATAACAGATTTTACTTTTGTTGTTTGGTTGGAATGACCCTTTGGGGTCCTATCTATATACTCTTGTTGTTTTATTAATATATTGTTTCTCATGTTCTAAAATATATATATGTAAATAAAATAAGGTTATTTTCATTAAATCTTATCACTTTTAAATGAGAAATCAAAGTTTCAAAATAAAAGTAATTTATTTCTCATAATTTCTCACCTAATTTATCTATCTACTACTATTATAAAAGTGTGAAGAGTTTGCTATGTTTTTTACTTTTTTTAATGGCTAGGCTTCTCTCCAGTCCGAGATCAGATTGAAGCGTGTTGTTGGGCCCTTGGGGGCCCACCATGGATCATTTTGATTGTTTACTCAATCATTTTTCTATATTTCTTTCTCTTCTTCTTTTTCTATTCATTTTGTGCTATACTTAACAATAGTATTTTCCGTTGAGACAAAAGAACCGTCAACACATTCGCATGACTATTTGTTTGAAATTTAATTTGTAAGAATTTTTCAATCCTTACTTGTACACTAATATTTTCTGATATTTTTTTTTGACAAAAATAAATAAATAAATAAATAAGCCAAACACCATAGTAGTTGTTTTATTTTTGAAAACTATCTATAAAAATTAAAAATAGATAAAATAACTTTAACATTGTCAACTGATAAGGAAATCATAAACTAATTCGAATTCCAAGTTCCATATCAACATAGGGCAGTGTTGAAAATGCCCATATTTATGACTGTTGCTCAGAATAGTGTGGGTGGTCGAAGTTATTGTTTTTCAATTTTTTTTATTTTTATTTTTTAATTTTGATATATGGCCCATTCAACTGACTAATAATATGAACGTATTTCATAATGTTCCTAGAAAGAGTTTAATTTTCTAAGATGGACAAATAATTTACCAAGGATAACAGATATTCTTCTAATATTCAGGGTCTATACATTAATTGGATTCACCAACTTTCATATTTAATAAGGCAATCACAAAAGATGGACAAATAATTTACCAAGGATAACAGATTTACTTTTGTTGTTTGGTTGGAATGACCCTTTGGGGTCATATTTATATACTCCTGTTGTTTTATTAATATATTGTTTCTCATGTTCTAAAATATATATTATATATATATATATATATAATAAGGTTATTTTCAATAAATCTCATCACTTTTAAATGAGAAATCAAAGTTTCAAAATAAAAGTAATTTATTTCTCATAATTTCTCACCAAATTTATCTATCTACTACTATTATAAAAGTGTGAAGTGTTTGCTATGTTTTTTACTTTTTTTAATGGCTAGGATTCTCTCCAGTCCGAGCTCAGATTGAAGTGTGTTGTTGGGCCCTTGGGGGCCCGCCATGGATCATTTTATAGCGATCCCTGTTTTTCCCTCCAATTTATTTTGTATTCCGGACTTGGTTTTGTGTATGCAGATTGTTGTATTTAGCTTGTTTCTGTCCTTCAATACTTTGTATTTGAGTTATAGGATTTTTTGGTCAGGTTCGTTTCAGGTTGGTTGTGATTGGAAGCATATGGTTGCTGTCCAGTTTTTAGCCTCTTCGCTCGAGCCAGGACTTTGTCGCTTGAGCGAGCCTTGTGTTGTTGCTTCTTTGCTCGAGCGAGGGTTTGTACGCTCGAGCGAGCTTTTCGTATCTTCAGGTTTTGTTCAAACGCAGCCTTGGCTCGAGCGAGCTGTTCTTCGCTCGAGCAAGCGAGCTGTATGTTTTGGGCTTCTTCGCTTGAGCGAGCGTTTCTTCACTCGAGCATGCTTCTGGGTTGCAGACCTGAAGCTTCGTGTTGTTTGCTCGAGCAAGGCTTTGTGCGCTCGAGCGAGGTTTCTTTGTGTCTGGTCGCTCGAGCGACCACTCCTTCGCTCGAGCGAGGAACCAATATATCAGTTCGCAGCAGTAGCTTCTCCTTTACTTTTTGATTTCCCCTTTTGTCTAAAACCCTAGATTCGACTCCCTCTCTCTCTACACTCACCTTCTCTCTAGGGATTGATCTAGTTCTTGGATGTTCCTACCCCATTCTCTTTGTAAGAAAGGTAGAGGGTTGCGTGGGCTTCGTTTTGATCCGAAAAACTTTGGGATTGGAGCACTTCCGAGTTTGGTTCTTCTTCCCCTTGGGTTCTCCATTTGAGGTAGGGATTCTCCTTGTTCTTTTTCAATACTCCGTCTATAGATAGACATGTGGTAGTTTTGTATTGCATGAAAACCATATCATGTTGAATTTCTTTGAAAACCATGTGAAGGAACCTAGGGTTGGTTGTTTGAGAATGATTATTTCTTTTTATCATTGATGGTTCTTTGGGCTAATCGGAGTGTAAATTAGCATGTTGTTGTGGAAAGAAGAAAAAGCCCTAATTTATATTTTGTCTTGGTAAATTAAAGAGGGAGGTTGATTGAACAATAATTGTGAATTACTATTGTTAATATGAGTTGGGTGAAGGTGTTAATGCCTAAGGGATTAACTATGGCTTTGGGGTTGTTTCGAAATGAATGTATTGAACTGAGTTGGATTATGGCTTTTGTTATCCACGGAATTGTTTTTGGTAAAATAAAAGGAATGGAATTGATTTTGTGAATGGGGAAAATGTTTTTGGAAATAAGTGGTGTAATTTGTTGACTTGGAAAGTTTATGAAAATTGACCTTGAAAATGGAAAAAAATGAAATGTTAACTCTATGTGAGTCTCGGAGAATGAATATGAGAATTTAATTATTGTATCTTGAGTGTTGAATACACACATTTGGGGGTTTTACCCTTACCTATCGCACTAGTGTCATTGTTGGGTTTAAGACCTCATGAGAGTTGAGTCTTTATAATAGGTGCGTTGAAATCATGCATCTAGAGGTTTTGTCCTTGGTCATCGGTGGAGGGTGATATGGTTGGGTTGAATTGTCGTGTATGCATTACACCTGTGTTGATTGCCCATTGTAGGTAATGAAGTGCTATGATACATTATATATGTATAATTGTTAGGGAGGAGATATGTGATGTACTCCAGTGTGTGGGAGGAGATAGGGGATGCACTCCACACACCTATGTGTTCATATGCTTTAACACATTGCTCATGTATCTTGACTAGTTTATGTGTACGTATTACACTTATTGGTTGTGCTTTGTTATATTAAGATGGTTGGTGTTATATACCGCGCTTAGAATGAGGGGTACCAATGCCTTCCAGCTAGCGCCTGGAGAACTTGGACTAGGTACTATTACCTTCCAGCTAGCGCCTGGAGAACTTGGACTAGGTACTATTACCTTCCAGCTTGTGTCTGGAGAATATGGCTAGTCTTTTGATTGTAAGGTGTATCCTTAACTTACCGTGCTTATGGCAGGTAGAGTAGAGCTTTATTGTTATTATGGTCTCAGCATACCTGAGTATATCATGGATGGCGATGGTTACAGTTTTGGAGGACCCAGTTGTCTCATTTATTGATTATATACATGTTGATGATTTGTTATTTCCTTTCTATTAAAGGCATGCATGTATAATTATGAATGTGTTGGGAATAAACCAAAATGCCTTTTTGAGATTTTGGGAAAGTGTGAAGAAAAAATTGGGATTTGAAAGTATGTTTTGAAAAAGGGAAAATCTGTAGTAAGTATGGAAAATGGGAGAGAAATAACGGGCTTAGTGAAATTGTTTTTCTAAGAAATGTTATTGTCACGAAAGTTCAGGAACAAGGAATAATGAAATGAAAGATGAATCGCTTATAGCGCTGAATGGATTGACTGTTTTGAGAAAAGTTTATACTTATGTATATTTTTGTATAAACTGCCACATTAGTATTCTAGTTCGAGATTGAGCATTCATGATCATAGCTATCTGTAAGTTGTTATTGTTGAGGATCATGTAGAGATCCCTACTGGACTATATGTTCATCCCACGTTGTTGAATCTTTTTCAGGTGTTAAGCAAGATGTGCTACAAGATTTGGATCTTCTTATTTGTTAGCCACGGGGCCTCTTTCGTGTTGGCGGAATGCCATATATGTAAAAGGGTTACACCCTTCTTCTTCGTTCCTTAATGATGTACGCCTTCGGGCATTTTATTCAGTATGCTCATGTTGTATTTAATTTGCATTCGGACGAGAGAATGATTATTTATTTCTACTCATTGGACTAAAGCGTTTACTTCCGCATGTTATCTCTGAAATGGAATTAAATAATGGATTTGGTAATACTTCTCAGTAATAAAAAGTGGGGCGTGACACATTTTGATTTTTTACTCAATCATTTTTCTTTATTTCTTTCTCTTCTTCTTTTTCTATTCATTTTCCGCTATACTTAACAATAGCATTTTCCGTTGAGACAAAAGAACCGTCAACAAATTCGCATGACTATTTGTTTGAAATTTGATTTGTAAGAATTTTTCAATCCTTACTTCTACACTAATATTTTCTGATTTTTTTTTCGCAAAAAAAAAAAATGCCAAACACCATAGTAGTTGTTTTATTTTTGAAAACTATCTATAAAAATTAAAAATAGATAAAATAACTTTAACCTTGTCAACTGATAATGAAATCATAAACTAATTGACATTCCAAGTTCCATATCAACATAGGGCAGTGTTGAAAATGCCCATATTTATGACTCTTGCTCACAACAGTGTGGGTGGTTGAAGTTATAGTTTTTCAATTTTTTTTATTTTTATTTTTTAAATTTGATATATGACCCATTCAACTGACTAATAATGTGAACGTATTTAATAATGTTCCTAGAAAGAGTTTAATTTTCTAAAATGGACAAATAATTTACCAAGGATAACAGATTTTCTTCTACTATTCTGGGTCCATACATTAATTATTATTAGATTCACCAACTTTCATATTTAATAAGGCAATCACAAAAGATGGACAAATAATTTACCAAGGATAACCGATTTTACTTTTGTTGTTTGGTTGGAATGGCCCTTTGTGGTCTTATTTATATAGTCTTGTTGTTTTATTAATATATTGTTTTTCATGTTCTAAAATATACATATATATATATATATATATAAATAAAATAAGGTTATTTTCATTAAATCTCATCACTTTTAAATGAGAAATTAAAGTTTCAAAATAAAAGTAATTTATTTCTCTTAATTTGTAACGCCCTCAAATAATACATAAAAACCCCACATTCTTGACATGCGTAGACATAAGAGAATGAAGCATATTTCCATTTATCAGAGTATCAACTACAAATGTATTACATGTTGACATTAAAAGTAAATGCCCTACGGGCTTACAACTTTCCAAGTCAACACTTGGTTACAACAAAAGAAGAGTCTAACTCTTTATACAAAATAAGCCATTGGCTTGAATTTACATGTAATACCGAAAAGATAACAACAAAAGATGTCCCAGCCTCTAAGCCTCCCAAGCTACGACCTTGGAGGTGACATATCACCTGAACTTGAAAATGATGTCCCATATAGGGTGAGCCAAAACCCAATAGAGATATACTAAACCAATTATGAGAAATAACTAAAACATTAGCATTCGATAAAAGGTTAACACTTGTAAACCAACTTACAACACTTCCCAATTTCATAACAAATACATTCGTATTTCATTCCACTTTCCTTTACCTATCCAATTAAAATCATAAACATGGCTTATTATCTAGCCATATTAAACATTTCCATATTTCACAATTCACATGAGACTACAACTCATATTAAAACACTTCCATACTTCAATTATCTACGTTATGCAAACGTAATCAAGATTTCGGGACTTTCACCCTGGACACTCCGTCCAACTTAGTTATCAATGGAGTCCATCCCCTATCTCCTCTCAAACAGGTTTGAGAGTCCATCCCCTATCTCCCCTCAAACCATGGAGTACATCCCCTATCTCCTCTCAAACAATATACATATACAATGTATTTAAACACTTATCATATACAATGATCAGTTAATACACATATCCGATGTATTATTCCAACCGTCATATTCAATGACATATTGAATGTGATTAGTTTCAGTTTTCCCTAATCAACATACAGTGTCTACAACAATCAAGACTATCCTTCACCGATAGCCCAAAGTAGTTATTTCTAGACAGATAATAAATTTATCAAACAGATAAAATGTCAACGTTTTCATAGGTGAGTGATTTATTTATCCAACTACACCATTCAATCTCATAATTTTCCAATTTCATGATTTCCAACTCAATTTCACATTTCCCCCAAATTAATTATTTAAATTAATTATTCAACATAATTAGGGCATTTTCCTCCTTTCTCAAATATCAAGCCTCAGGTTCAATTTCATTAATTTGACAACAATAATTCTATTTTCCAAGGCTCACATACACATGGAGTTTAACAATTTAAAACCCCTTTTTTTTATAACTCTAAAATAAACCCTAACTTTCCCAAAATTACCAAACAACACCACCTAATCAAAATGACTAAAATTTATGTCAAAACTCATAAGATGGAGTAGGGTATCCCTACCTCGAAGTTAGAAGCCCAAAGGAGTAGATGAAGAAAACTCAAAGTGCTCCAAATCCATGATTTTTCAGATTAAAGTGAAGCTCACACCACCCTCTATCTTTCTTACAAAGAGATTAGGGTAGAAACACTCTAGAAGTAGATGAAATCTGAGAGAGAGAGAGAGTGTGTAGAGAGAGAAGCAGTCGGGGCTAGGGTTTGAGTAAAGAAGATGATGAAAAAGTGAAGTGTAACCTGCTGCTGCCAACTGATATATTCGAGGCTCGCTCGAGCGAAGGAGTGGTCGCTCGAGCGACCAGACACAAAGAAACCTCGCTCGAGCACACAAAGCCTTGCTCGAGCCAACAATTCGAAGCTTCAGGTCTGCAACCCAGAAGCACGCTCGAGCGCAAGAATGTTTGCTCGAGCGAAGAAACCCAAAACATACAGCTAGCTCGCTTGAGCGAAGGAAAGCTCGCTCGAGTCAAGAAACAAAACCTTTAGGTCCAGAACCAGACGTAGACGCACGCTCGAGCGAAGGAACCCTGGCTTGAGCAAAGGAGCTAAAACACAGATCTCGCTCGAGCGAAGACACCAAAAACTGGGCAGCAACCATTTGTTTCTAAACATAACCAACCTGTTACAAACCTGCCCAACATATCCTAAAATTCATATACAAAGAATTAAAGGACGGAAATGAAACATAAACAACAATACTCGGTCACGGAACCCAAGTCCAGAATACTGTACATAAAGGGGAAAAACCCGGGATCACTATAACCTCCCTCCCTTAAAGAATTTCGTCCCCAAAATTAGATATAAGTTTCAAAAACATGTTTTCTCAATTCTCAACAGTATTACCATTCCATGTTCAACATCCTGACCTATTATCGGTCATCCCATCTCTTTTCAAAAGGCAATTCACAATATAATTCATTATGTATTAATAACATGCTTTTCTGTGAAATTCAACAATTTCCAATACTATATTTCATCATTCCATAACATACTCAATGTTAATGATATATTTGCATTTCTACAATACATTTAACATATACAATGTCAAATTAAACTTCCATTCTCAAAGCATATTCAATAATACTTTCATAAACCGAAACATATACAATGTTTTATAACTTAAGACATATTCAATGTTCTTAAAGTTTATCAATTCAACAAAATATTCAACATATGCTCAAACATCCACAAATAGATCCGGATACTTCTCTCGGACCTCCAACTCACGTTCCCAAGTGGCTTCCTCCACCCCGTGATGTTTCCATAAAACTTTTACCAAAGGAATGGTCTTGCCTCGCAAGACTTGATCCTGCCTATCCAAGACCCTCACCGGTCTCTCCTCATACGAGGCATCCTCATCAACCTCTAAGTCGGTCCAATCCAATACATGCGACAGATCCAGCTCGTATTTCCGAAGCATACTACCATGAAACACGTCATGCAACCCGAACAACTGCGGCGGTAAAGCTAAACGGTAGGCGACTTTGCCAATCCTCTCAAGGATCTCGAAAGGGCCAATAAATCGAGGGGACAACTTCCCACTCTTCCCAAATCTCATCAAACCTCGCCTAGGTGATATTTTCAGAAAGACGTGATCACCTGCCTCAAATGACAAAGGCCTCCTCCTATGGTTGGTATAACTCTTTTGGCGACTCTGGGTTGTAACAAGCCTCTTACGGATAAGCTCAACTTTCTCCGTCGTTTCCCGCACCAACTCTAGGCCCAACAAAGGTGCATCACCCACCTCGGCCCAACACACTGGAGACCTACACAGTCGGCCATATAAGGCCTCAAACGGTGCCATACCAATACTCGATTGGAAACTATTGTTGTAGGCAAACTCCACCAAGGGCAAGTGCCTCTCCCACGACCCACTAAAGTCACAGACACAGCCTCGAAGCATATCCTCAAGGATCTGAATAGTGCGCTCGAACTGCCCGTCAGTCTGAGGATGATAAGCCGTGCTAAAGGTCAGTCTAGTACCCAAGGCACTCTGCAAATTCTGCCACAACCTAGCAGTAAAACGTGGATCTCTATCTGAGACAATCGACACTGGGACCCCGTGCAACCTCACTATGTCCCGAATATACAAGTTAGCCAGATGATCTACTGAATCTCTTACGCGCATCGGAATAAAGTGCGCCGACTTAGTCAACCGGTCTACAACCACCCAAATAGCATCACTACCCCGCTGAGTCCTCGGAAGACTTTCAACAAAGTCCATAGTGACATGCTCCCACTTCCACTCGGCTATAGGCAAGGGTTGCAACAAACTCGTTGGCCTCTGATGTTCGGCCTTCACTTGCTGACAAGTAAGGCACTTAGACACAAAAACTGCCACATCCTTCTTCATAACCCGCCACCAAAACTGGAACCCAAATCACGATACATCTTAGTGCCTCCCAGATGCACCGCATGGCGTGAATGGTGAAACTCTTGAAGTACCTCCTCTCGGCAAGACTCCGGCACAAACAGACGGTTTCGGTACCTCACACTCAGATCGGGATACATAGTCAAACCCTTCTCAACCTTCCCACTGGAGATCTTCTCTCGAAGGGATTATACCTCAAGATCACTCCTCTGTGCCTCTAACACTCGATTCACAAGTGTAGGCTGCACAACTATAGAAAACAAGGCTGCGGACTCAACAGATTCACCCAGAAGCAAATCAAACTCGCCAAGTGCGCGCAACATTTCCCACTCCCGGATGGCTATACAAGCTACATCACTAATGGATTTCCTGCTAAGGGCATCGGCCACAACATTGGCCTTCCTCGGATGGTAATGCAACTCGTAGTCGTAATCCTTAATGAACACTATCCACCTCCTCTGCCTCAAGTTTAAGTCTTTTTATGTAAACAGATATTTCAGACTCTTATGATCCGAGAACACCTCGAATCTCTCACCATAAAGGTAGTGCCTGCAAATTTTCAAGGCAAAAATCATAGCTGCTAACTCTAGGTCATGAGTAGGGTAATTCCTCTCATGAATTTTCAACTGCCGCGAGCCATAGGCTACCACTTTCCCCTCTTGCATCAACACACAACCCAAACCCTCTCGTGAGGCATCACAATAAGCCACATAACCCAAACCTCTCTTCGGAATAATCAAAACAGGAGCGGTGGTAAGTCTAACTTTTAGCTCTTGGAACGACTTTTCACAAGTCTCACTCCATACAAATTTGACCCCTTTCTGTGTCAATCTAGTCAATGGTGAAGCTAGCCTGCAGAAATCTTTCACAAACCGGCGGTAATACCCAGCTAATCCCAGAAAGCTGCGAATCTCAAAAACACTCTTAGGCTGTGCCCAATCTTGCACTGCCTCTATCTTGGATGTATCAACAGACACCCCTTCCCCAGAGACTACATGGCCTAAGAATTTAACCTCTCTTAGCTAGAACTCACACTTCCCAAACTTAGCATACAGCTTATGGGCTCTAAGAAACTCAAGCACCACACTCAAGTGTTCCTCGTGCTCCTCCTCAGAAGGTGAATAAATCAGAATGTCGTCCACAAAGATGACCACAAAGCAATCTAAGAACTCCTGGAATATCTGGTTCTTCAAGTCCGTAAACACTGCGGTGCATTGGTGAGCCCAAAAGGCATCACCAGAAACTCATAATGGCCATACCGCGTACGGAATGCCGTCTTCGGGATATCTTCCTCCTTGACCCTCAACTAATGGTAACCCGATCTCAAGTCTATCTTAGAGAAACACGGGACCCTTTCAACTGGTCAAACATATCATCTATACGGGGCATAGGGTATTTGTTCTTAACCGTAGCCCGATTCAATTTTCGGTAATCAATACAAAGTCTCAAAGCCCCATCTTTCTTTTTAGCAAAGAGGGCCAGTGCTCCCCACGGTGAAGTACTAGGGCGGATAAAGCCCTTATCTAGCAACTCCTGGAGTTGAATCTTCAACTCATTCAACTCGGCTGGGGCAAAACGATACGGTGCCATGGAAATCGGTGCCGTGCCAGGTACTAAGTCAATAGAGAACTCCACCTCTCGATGGGGTGGCAAACTAATAAGATCCTCGGGAAAGACGTCCGAGTTCTCACAAACCACTCTGGGTAACTCAATCTGGATCTCATCACACTTACTACTCATACAGCTAGCGAGAAGGCAACTAAGCTCACTCCGCCTTCGCGGATCATACACTGGTGGCAAAACACTACCAACCCGATCCCCCAAGAAATGAAAACAATCCCCGCTCAAAGTACATACAGTAACCCTCTGGCGGTAGCAATCAATAACAGCTCGGTATGACGATAACCAATCCATACCCAAAATCACATCAAAATCGGACATAGCCATAACTACAAAAGAAAATGGAAGCCGGCGGTCGGCGACCTCAATATCACATCCCTGACACCCTTGTTTCAAAATCAACTCACTCCCAATAGGTGACATAACACAAATAGGAGAAGCTAACTTCTCTAACTCCAACCCCAAAACAGATGCAAATGCAGCAGATATAAAGGAATGGGATGCACCCGTATCAATCAACACATTAGCAACTGAGTTGCAAAACAAAAAGGTACCTTTCACAACAGATGGAGCCGGTACAAGATCCTGCGCAGTAATAGCATACACATGCCCAGAAGGTCTCTGATCTACTTGCTCACCTCTCGGAGCAAAAGACTGCTGCACAGACTGAGATGATGAGGCTCCCTGATTGGCCCTCGAGGCCTAAACAGACTGAGCTGGCTGATAACTCTGCCTCGACCCAGATGCACCAGATATGCCACTCAACTGCGGGCAGAACCTTTTTAGGTGCCTCGCCTGACCACACTGGTAACAAGAGAGCGGCTGACCTCTGCCCTGACTCTGGCTCTGAGGATGAGCCGAAGATGAAGCTGTTCTCTGCCCTCCTCCCCTCTGCGGGCAAGTTGGAGACTTGTGGCCCAGCTGACCACACTTGTAACAAGTAAAGTCTCCCTAACTGCCTCTCCCAGAACCTGCACTTGGCACTGGAAAGGTAGATCTCGCAAATGCACCCTGGGACTGCTGAGGGTTAGAACCCCTCTGCCTCCTACGATCCCCCTGGCCATCCTGACTCCTCTTGGAGCCCCACATCCTCTCCTCTTCCTCATGCATCATAATCTCAAGATGCGCCGCAGCATCTACAAGGCGCCAATACTCCATGGACCCTGCAACCCTAAGCTTGAGCTCAGTCCTCAACTTCTTTTCGAACTCAAGACAACGGCGTTCCTCAGACGCCACAAGCTTAGGTGTAAACCTAGATAAACTGGTAAATGCGGCCTCAAACTCGGCCACTGGTGTGTTCAGTTGCTTGAGCTGACAGAACTGATCCCTCAACTTCTCTCTAACAGCGGGAGGCAAGAACTTCTCCTGGAAGGCACCAACGAAGGCCTCCAAAGTCCCATCAATACGGCCCTGAACAAACTTCCACCACTGACCCGCATCTTCCTTCAGCTAGAAGGACGCCAAGGTTACCCTCAAGTCTCCGTCTTCGATGCCTAGCATCTCAAACGTCTTGATCATCTGCTCAAGCCACTCATCAGCCTTAAGTGGCTCTTTCGGATCCCCCAGAAACTCATCCGGATTAGACCGGAAAAACTCCATCTTCAAAAAGAAGGCCCTGCCTCAACCACATGGGTCTGGACTTGATTCTCAGCTCTGAGAATGTCCATGGATTCCCTCAACGCTCCTGCCATCTCGCGGGCTAAGGCGCCCATGGCCTGCTGACCTACTGGCTCGGCCATATTGGCCTGACCAACACGCTCCTACTGCGCCGAAATCTCATTTGATATAGGCATCTCCTGCCTCCTAGGCCAACCTCGCCTACCACCACGTCCTCGTCTTGACATTCTAATACAGGTAACAAAGACATTAGCACATTCGCAAATGTGCCGAAGCTATTTCACTCACGTCCTAATGCATTGGACAACAATAATTCATTCCACATAAGCACATAATCACATAAGCACTTACGAATTTCATTTCTTGATAATGACAGTCCCGAGGCGTTGCTATAGTTCCAATTAGAAACAACATTGATTAACTGCTTTTCCAACAGGACTCCTAGAAACCTAAGGATCCAATCAACATCCTAGAAATTAAATCCCATACCCATATAGTCACATAAGCATGTTATCACATAAGTACATAACATTACATCTAAGTCTCTAACAAGCGAGACAAACCCATTGTGGTACTAACCACTTCCCACGTACCCGAAGTATTCAAACCCGGTACGCTCTGATACCAAGTTGTAACGCCCTCAAATAATACATAAAAACCCCACATTCTTGACATGCATAGACATAAGAGAATAAAGCATATTTCCATTTATCAGAGTATCAAGTACAAAAGTATTACAAGTTGACATTAAAAGTAAATACCCTACGGGCTTACAACTTTCCAAGTCAACACTTGGTTACAACAAAAGAAGAGTCCAACTCTTTATACAAAATAAGCCCTTGGCTTGAATCTACATGTAATACCAAAAAGATAACAACAAAAGATCTCCCAGCCTCTAAGCCTCCAAGCTACGATCTTGGAGGTGACATATCACCTGAACCTGAAAATGATATCCCATATAGGGTGAGCCAAAACCCAGTAGAGATATACTAAACCAATTATGAGAAATAACTAAAACATTAGCATTCGATAAAAGGTTAACACTTGTAAACCAACTTACAACACTTCCCAGTTTCATAACAAATACATTCGTATTTCATTCCACTTTCCTTTACTTATCCAATTAAAATTGTAAACATGGCTCATTATCTAGCCAAACAATTAAGTGAGATTACAACTCATATTAAACATTTCCATATTTCACAATTCACATGAGACAACTCATATTAAAACACGTCCATACTTCAATTATCTACGTTATGCAAACGTAATCAAGATTTCGGGACTTTCACCCTGGACACTCCGGCTAACTTAGTTATCAATGGAGCCCATCCCCTATCTCCTCCCAAACAGGTTTGAGAGTCCATCCCTTATCTCCCCTCAAACCATGGAGTACATCCCTTATCTCCTCCCAAACAATATACATATACAATGTATTTAAACACTTATCATATACAATGATCAATCAATACAAATATTCGATGTATTATTCCAACCGTCATATTCAATGTGATTAGTTTTAGTTTTCCCTAATCAAGATACAGTGTCCACAACAATCAAAACTATCCTCCACCGATAGCCTAAAGCAGTTATTTCTAGACAGATAATAAATTTATCAAATAGATAAAATATCAACGTTTTCATAGGTGAGTGATTTATTTATCCAACTACACCATTCAATCTCATAATTTCCCAATTTCATGATTTCCATCTCAATTTCACATTTCCCCCAAATTAATTATTTAAATTAATTATTCAACATAATTAGGG
Source organism: Camellia japonica (assembly GCA_030407325.1). Lineage (NCBI taxonomy): Eukaryota > Viridiplantae > Streptophyta > Magnoliopsida > Ericales > Theaceae > Camellia > Camellia japonica. The sequence continues at coordinate 5,153,681 of JAPPVO010000024.1, read as the reverse complement.
CATTTTCCCCCTTTCTCAAATATCAACCCTAAGGTTCAATTTCATCAATTTGACAACAATAATTCCATTTTCCAAGGTCTCACATACACATGGAGTTTAACAATTTAAAACCCCTTTTTTTATAACTCTAAAACAAACCCTAACTTTCCCAAAATTACCAAACAACACCACCTAATCAAAATGACTAAAATTTATGTCAAAACTCATAAGATGGAGTAGGGTATCCCTACCTCGAAGTTAGAAGCCCAAAGGAGTAGATGAAGAAAACTCAAAGTGCTCCAAATCCACGATTTTTCAGATTAAAGTGAAGCCCACACCACCCTCTATCTTTCTTACAAAGAGATTAGGGTAGAAACACTCTAGAAGTAGATGAAATCTGAGAGAGAGAGAGTGTGTAGAGAGAGAAGCAGCCGGGGCTAGGGTTTGAGTAAAGAAGATGATGAAAAAGTGAAGTGTAACCCGCTGCTGCCAACTGATATATTCGAGGCTCGCTCGAGCGAAGGAGTGGTCGCTCGAGCGACCAGACACAAAGAAACCTCGCTCGAGCATACAAAGCCTCGCTCGAGCCAACAATTCGAAGCTTCAGGTCTGCAACCTAGAAGCACGCTTGAGCGCAAGAATGCTCGCTCGAGCGAAGAAACCCAAAACATACAGCTAGCTCGCTCGAGCGAAGGAAAGCTCGCATGAGCCAAGAAACACAACCTTCAGGTCCAGAACCAGACGCAGACGCACGCTCGAGCGAAGGAACCCTGGCTCGAGCGAAGGAGCTAAAACACAGATCTCGCTCGAGCGACAAAAGCCTCGCTCGAGCGAAGACACCAAAAACTGGGCAGCAACCATTTGTTTCTAAACACAACCAACCTGTTACAAACCTGCCTAACATATCCTAAAACTCATATACAAAGAATTAAAGGACGGAAATGAAACATAAACAACAATACTCAGTCACGGAACCCAAGTCCGGAATACTGTATATAAAGGGGAAAAACCCGGGATCGCTCTATAATTTCTCACCTAATTTATCTATCTACTACTATTATAAAAGTGTGAAGAGTTTGGTATGTTTTTTACTTTTTTTAATAGCTAGACTTTTCTACAGTCCGAGATCAGATTGAAGCGTGTTGTTGGGCCCGTGGGGGCCCACCACGGATCATTTTGATTGTTTACTCAATCATTTTTCTTTATTTCTTTCTCTTCTTCTTTTTCTATTCATTTTTCGCTATACTTAACAATAGTCTTTTCCGTTGAGACAAAAGAACCGTCAACACATTCGCATGACTATTTGTTTGAAATTTAATTTGTAAGAATTTTTCAATCCTTACTTGTACACTAATATTTTCTGAATTTTTTTTTTGACCAAAAAAAAAAAAAAAGCCAAACACCATAGTAGTTGTTTTATTTTTGAAAACTATCTATAAAAATTAAAAATAGATAAAATAACTTTAACATTGTCAACTGATCATGAAATCATAAACTAATTAAAATTCCAAGTTCCATATCAACATGGGCAGTGTTGAAAATGCCCATATTTATGACTCTTGCTCACAATAGTGTGGGTGGTCAAAGTTATAGTTTTTCAATTTTTTTTATGTTTATTTTTTAAATTTGATATATGGCCCATTCAACTGACTAATAATGTGAACGTATTTAATAATGTTCCTTGAAAGAGTTTAATTTTCTAAGATGGAGAAATTATTTACCAAGGATAACAGATTTTGTTCTAATATTCAGGGTCTATACATTAATTATTTGTAGGTTCACCAACTTTCGTATTTAATAAGGCAATCACAAAAGATGGACAAATAATTTACCAAGGGTAACGGATTTTCTTCTAATATTCAGGGTCTATACATTAATTATTAGTAGATTCACCACCTTTCATATTTAATAAGGCAATCACAAAAGGAGAAGTGCAGATTCTGGAGCCAAAAGAATATCAATGTAAAAGTAGCAGTACTAACAATGTATAAACCCCCTTTGCGTGTACTTGCATATATCTCATGCTTCTTACTGAGAAGTTTTTTCAAAAAAGATTTTCTGGCTTTTTCTTTAATCATGGAGAGGAAGCAGACCCAAGGCCGAAAGAAGATTGAAATGAAGATGATAGCCAATGAAAACGCAAGAAGGATTACCTTCTCAAAGCATAGACATGGGATTTTCAACAAAGCAAGCGAGCTCAGTACCTTATTTGGCGTAGATATGGCCATTGTCCTCTTCTCCATTGGAGGCAAGGCTTTCTCTTTTGGAAAACCTAATGTTGACTCGGTTGTAGACCGCTTTCTGAACCAAAATGTGCAACCAAGTGAAGGCGTCTCCAGCCATGCCACGCAGCACGATGATGCCACTGCATAGTTCTAAATCGCGGTATCGAGTAACGTAACGGTATCGATCGCGGAGTATCGGTATCGGTAGTATCGACCGGTACGTATCGGGTATCGGGCGTCGCGACTGTGAAATTTCAAAATTATTAGCAATCCCTCTAAAACTCAATTTTATGCATTTTTTTTTTTTTGACTCTTTTAGCCTTAATTTATCACGTTTTAATCAAAATTTTGATATATAAAGGCACTTTTGACTCATTTTCAACTAAATGATATGTATTTATTTTAGTCTCAAGCTTTTATTTGGCATATATGTTAAACTTTTAATATAAAATTGATGTGGAAATATTTTTTTACTTATTTTCAACAATGAAATACTTCCACATGCACAACAAATTAATAAGAGAAAGAGGGACGTGAAAATAAATCATTCGCTTCAGTCATAATCGCATATAAATATTTGAAGAATTATAAATATATATTAAAATATATCTCATTCCCATCCCATATCATAATATAAATAAAAAAATAACCACAAAAAAAAAAACAAATTATAAACAAACCGAAAGTTTCAATATATTTTTTGTATTTTTAATTTTTAAAATATTTTTTCACAAATATTTTATTTTTTAGATATATCTAAATAAAATGCATCTAAAAAAGTAAAAAATAAAATAAAATAATTTTTTTTCAAAATATTCACTAAAAATAAAAAATACAAAAAAAAATTCATTTTTAACAGTACTGTGTTAAGCAAAACGGGTCCATTTTTCCAAAACGACACCGTTCCATTCCATCCCCTTCCTACTAGATGAGATGGACATATTCAGGCCCTTAGATTGTCTGCCTACCACGTGTCCCAATCTCCTTCATATTGCTGGATAGAAGAAGGCCGGAGAGGAGGCTGATCCTCTTCAGCCAAAAGAAAAAACAGAGCATTATAAATGCTCCTAATAAACAGAGCATGGGATGGGAATGTATTAATTTGTTGCAGGTGCTTTTGCTCGTTTTCAGGTGCATTTTATAATTCTTGCACCTGCGCTTGCAAGAATTATAAAATGGTGGCTTTATAAACAGAGCATTTTTCAGCCGGAGCATTATAAACGGAGCATTTTTGCAGGTGCTTTGCTCGTTTTCAGCCGTATCGGACTGTGTCGGAGCTATATCGCTCACGTATCGGATTCAGGCCGATACGTATCGGGAATCGGCCGCTACGGACGTGAAATTCATTCTCACCGGTATACCGACTCGGCACTCCCATTTTCCCTTACGAACTGGCCGGTACGGCACGTACCAGCCGATATTTAGAACCTTGTGCCACTGTGCACCAACTCAACCAACAATTCCATGAGCTGAGCAAGCGATTGAAAGCCGAGAAAAAGAAAGAGAAAATTGTTCAAAACATGAGTAACAACAACTATGGCTTGCTAAGTTGTAGGTTTGATGCATGTGTTAATCAGGTCGACTTGCAACAGCTTGAACAATTAAAAAGGTCTATGGTGGAGCTTAAGAAAAAAGTGGCTCAGAGAGTTGATGAATTGAATTTGGAGGGTTCTTCCAAGCATGCACAAGAAGAAGAGCAAGTGGAAAACACTGAAATAAATGACAATGATGTTTCTACTATTCCCCATGATTGGTTAAGGTTGTAAGAAATGAAACAATCTGAATAAAAATCGTTTCTGACCTTTTTTGCTTTTTCAATGTATTCGATACTCATAGATAATTACATATATCTAGTTATCTATTTTCATGTCTATCTTTGACATATTTGGATTCCAGATAAATATTTGATATATTTGTGACAGATTTATGAAAATAAAATAAATGTTTGTGCTATCTTTATCCTTTGAGAAAAGAAAATAAAAGATTTTTTTTTTTTTATTATCATACTTAGATGAATAAGAAAGTAAAGTATGTGATATAAATGGTTTCCTCCTCTCTAAAAATTAAAAATAGATAAAATGGACAAATAATTTTTTTTATTATCATACTTAGATGAATAAGAAAGTAAAGTCTGTGATATTAATGTGAACGTATTTAATAATGTTCTAGAAAGTGTTTAATTTTCTAAGATAAACAAATAATTTACCAAGATAACAGATTTTCTTCTAATATTCAGGGTCTATACATTAATTATTAGTAGATTCACCAACTTTCATATTTAATAAGGCAATCACAAAATATGGACAAATAATTTACCAAGGATAACAGATTTTACTTTTGTTGTTTGGTTGGAATGACCCTTTGGGGTCTTATTTATATACTCTTGTTGTTTTATTAATATATTGTTTCTCATGTTCTAATATATATATATATATATATATAATAAGGTTACTTTCATTAAATCTCATCACTTTTAAATGAGAAATCAAAGTTTCAAAATAAAAGTAATTTATTTCTCATAATTTCTCACCTAATTTATCTATCTACTACTATTATAAAAGTGTGAAGAGTTTGCTGTGTTTTTTACTTTTTTTAATGGCTAGGCTTCTCTCCAGTCTGAGATCAGATTGAAGCGTGTTGTTGGGCCCGTGGGGGCCCACCACGGACCATTTTGATTGTTTACTCAATTATTTTTCTTTATTTCTTTCTCTTCTTCTTTTTCTATTCATTTTTCGCTGTACTCAACAATAGTATTTTCCGTTGAGACAAAAGAACTGTCAACACATTCGCATGACTATTTGTTTGAAATTTAATTTGTAAGAATTTTTCAATCCTTACTTGTACACTAATATTTTCTGATTTTTTTTTTGACAAAAAAAAAAAAAAAAAAAGAAGCCAAATACCATAGTGGTTGTTTTATTTTTGAAAATTATCTATGAAAATTTAAAATAGATAAAATAACTTTAACATTGTCAACTGATAAGGAAATCATAAACTAATTCGAATTCCAAGTTCCATATCAACATAGGGCAGTGTTGAAAATGCCCATATTTATGACTGTTGCTCACAATAGTGTGGGTGGTCGAAGTTATTGTTTTTCAATTTATTTTTATTTTTATTTTTTAATTTTGATATATGGCCTATTCAACTGACTAATAATATGAACGTATTTCATAATGTTCCTAGAAAGAGTTTAATTTTCTAAGATGGACAAATAATTTACCAAGGATAACATATTTTCTTCTAATATTCAGGGTCTATACATTAATTATTAGTAGATTCACCAACTTTCATATTTAATAAGGCAATCACAAAAGATGGACAAATAATTTACCATGGATAACAGATTTTACTTTTGTTGTTTGGGTGGAATGACCCTTTGGGGTCTTATTTATATACTCTTGTTGTTTTATTAATATATTGTTTCTCATGTTCTAAAATATATATATATATATATAATAAGGTTATTTTCATTAAATCTCATCACTTTTAAATGAGAAATCAAAGTTTCAAAATAAAAGTAATTTATTTCTCATAATTTCTCACCTAATTTATCTATCTACTACTATTATAAAAGTGTGAAGAGTTTGCTATGTTTTTTACTTTTTTTAATGGCTAGGCTTCTCTCCAGTCTGAGATCAGATTTAAGCGTGTTGTTGGGCCCGTGGGTCCCCACCACGGACATTCTGATTGTTTACTCAATCATTTTTTTTATTTCTTTCTCTTCTTCTTTTTCTATTCATTTTTCGCTATACTTAACAATAGTATTTTCCGTTGAGACAAAAGAACTGTCAACACATTCGCATGACTATTTGTTTGAAATTTAGGTGGTGTTTGGGAAGAATTTTAGTTGGGTTTTTTCTCATTTTTTCCACTAAAAGACAAAAATTTTGCAAAACCAAAAAAAACACATCCAAACAAAATATCACATTCAATCCCATAATCATTTCACTTTTTCTCTCACAAACATCACATCCAACTACAAAAAAACCCAACTATCTTCCCAAACAAAAAATTTTTTCTTCAATAATATCCTACATCTAAAAAAACCTACATAAAAAGTCACTTCCCAGACACCATCTTAATTTGTAAGAATTTTTCAATCCTTACTTGTACACTAATATTTTCTGATTTTTTTTTTTGGACAAAAAAAAAAAAAAAAAAAGCCAAATACCATAGTAGTTGTTTTATTTTTGAAAACTATCTATAAAAATTAAAAATAGATAAAATAACTTTAACCTTGTCAACTGATAATGAAATCATAAACTAATTCAAATTTCAAGTTCCATATCAACATAGGGCAGTGTTGAAAATGCCCATATTTATGACTTGCTCACAATAGTGTGGGTGGTCGAAGTTATAGTTTTTCAATTTTTTTATTTTTATTTTTTAAATTTGATAAATGACCCATTTAACTAACTAATAATGTGAAGTATTTAGTAATGTTCTTAGAAAGAGTTTAATTTTCTAAGATGGACAAATAATTTACCAAGAATAACAGATTTTCTTCTAATATTCAGGGTCTATACATTAATTATTAGTAGATTCACCAACTTTCATATTTAATAAGGCAATCACAAAAGATGGACAAATAATTTACCAAGGATAACAGATTTTACTTTTGTTGTTTGGTTGGAATGACCCTTTGGGGTCTTATTTATCTACTGTTGTTGTTTTATTAATATATTGTTTCTCATGTTCTAATATATATATATATATATATATGTGTGTATAAATAAAATTAGGTTATTTTCATTAAATCTCAGCACTTTTAAATGAGAAATCAAAGTTTCAAAATAAAAGTAATTTATTTCTCATAATTTCTCACCTAATTTATCTATCTACTACTATTATAAAAGTGTGAAGAGTTTGCTATGTTTTTTACTTTTTTTAATGGCTAGGCTTCTCTGTAGTCCGAGATCAGATTGAAGCGTGTTTTTTGTCCCGTGGGAGTCCAACACGGATCTTGTTTCGATAATCCGAACCGTTCAATGTGTAAAGCTCGTTGTGTACTTTGTCCTTGTAAAAAATAACGTTGATCGAATGTTGATAGCTACTTGATCAGATAAGATTTTTGTCAACAATTTATTTTGAAAATTATATTTACCGTTGACAGAAATCTGATTCGATGAAATAGCTATCAATATTTTATCAACATGATGCTTTACAAGGATAAAGTACTCGATGAGCTTTACACATTGAACAGTTCAGATTATCGAAATAGAACCTGTGGTGGTCCCCATTGGGTCAATAGTACGTTCACTCCACAAAGTGGACTGGAGACAAGCTTGACGTTTTTTTTGAAATATCAATTTTACTCTCTCAAATTATTATATTTTCTAAAAGTCATGAATTGTCTTATACAAATCAACTATCTCTTTATTTTTAGAGTTGAACACTAAAAAATAATATATTTGTTTTTAAGAGTCCTATATAAATATAAACAAATGGGCAAATTACACTAACAGTCTTTATAGTTTGGGACTTGTGTCATTTTAGTCCTTGACTTTTTAATTGTGACACATTTGATATTAAATTTTGAATCTTAGTCCAAATAAGGACAATTGAAGATTTCATTGCGTAATTTCAATAGGAAAATTGTCAATTTGATAAAATATAAACTAATTTGACAAAAATAAATGCCAAAAAAATATTTTTGAATTTTTAAAAATTATTCCTACCCACTAAAGATAAAATTATGTAAAACTGATAAATCTTTTAGATATTTATTTATTTACAAAATTAATTTTTATTATATATTTGGATGACGATCGTGAAATTAGTGGTTATTTTTATTTTCATTAAATTAGTTTCTATTTTTCTAAAGGTCAAATACGGCGACAACTTTGATATCATTATTAAACCAATCCATTAAATCAAAAAATCCAAAACTAAAAATATTTCATATATTAAATATATTGATTACACATTAAAATCTTAGCAACCACCCATTATATGATCATCATTCAAACATATAATAAAAATTAATTTGGTAAAAAAAAATAAAAAAATGTTTAAAAGATTTATCAATTTTACATAATTTTATCTTTAGTGGGTAGAAATAATTTTTAAATTTTTTTTTTGACATTTATTTTTGTCAAACTAATTTATATTTTATCAAATTAACGATTTTGCCGTTGAAATTAAGTAATGATATATTCAATTTTCCTTATTTAGAACAAGATTCAAAATATAGGGTCAAATGTGTCATAATTGAAAAGTCATGGATCAAAGTGACACGAGTCCCAAACTATAGGGATTGTTAGTGTAATTCCCTCTAAACAAATCATCTCCCTTTTTATAAAATAAATAAATAAATAAAGTAAAATAGTGTCCATATTTTTTACACTAATGATGATTAAAAAACAAAAAATAATTACTTTTTTTAATTTTCTGTAACTACTTCTATACTGACATACATAATATTTACAATTATCCATCACTGGTCAAATCGCTGTGAATAATTTTGGTTGAATCTTAAAGTGGTACGTATTCGTTCAAATCTAGACAGAGAAAAATGTATGCAGTTTTAAAATAGAGATTTGTGCTGCATTTCGAAAATTCACAAGTTATATTCATACAATTTCTTTTTATTCAAATTATATTTTATGAATTATAATATTTTACATGGTATTTTAATAACCAATGTATGATATCAAAATTATAAATAAGAACCACTTTTGTTGGTTTTATTTTTTAAATTTGTTTTTCAGTTTTTGATTTTTCATATTTTCTCAATTTTGGTAATTAAAAATACTGAAATTTTTAATATTTTATATTTAAATTATACTTTTACGTGAAAATTTAATATCTAATAATCTAAATAGAATTAAAAAGTAAAATATTAGTAAAAAAATTTATAAATTCAAACATGTACTGATATTTTATTATTATATTTTTGTTGTTATTATTATTATTATTATTGTTGTTGTTGTTGTTAATAGTTTTTTTCAAAAAGAATACACAACAAATTATTTTCTTAGTGTGTTTAGATTAAGTGAATCTAAATCTAAAATTAAAATTAAAAAATAAAAAAGTATTAAATTAAGTGAAACTAAAATGAAAATAAAAAGGGTTATTAAAAAAAAAAAATAGTGTCAAAGATAAAAAAAAAATGAAAACCTAAAAACTCAAAATAAAAGTTTGAAAAAAGAAATCAAACCAAACCCAACACTATAAACTTCTCTTTTTTTAAATCTTTCTTAACTAATCTCTAATTTTACATAAATTATTCACAAATTTCTTTCAACTTTTATATAAATTTAATAATCTAATTAAAAAATGGTGTATACACACAAAAATATAACACTAAACATCTCCATTGTGACCAACTATTTAATTATGAATAATTAACTTATCATTGTTACATGTATTATATTTCTATAAAAGATTTCACATATTACTTTTGTGATATCTTATATATGTCAATGTCTACATATATAAATATAATATATATATATATATATGTAAATTAATATATGTTACTTTATTCATACATCGCCAATTTGTAATACTATATTACCATCTGATACTTTAATCTTATAACATGTGTCGCTTTAGTAATATAGTTATATTTGGTAGGAAAAAATTGTGGAACTGTGTATTGTTCTCCTATCAACTATGTTCAATACATATTGTAGCTTACTTTTTGTGCTCCTTTCGGACATGATTAGCTTTACAAGTTCGGACTCGCCGTGGTTCTGAATCTGATTTCACAAGTGCAATGTAAAATTGATAGACACAAATGACTCCAAATCCGGCAATTTTTTTGGAAAATCGATTTTGAATAAAAAATGCCAAAAATGGACTACTTTGCTAGATTTCAGAGTCGTTACCTAAATATTTTTTGGGAATTTAGGAAACTCATGACTTATGCCAAAAGGCCATTAGTCTGTCATGACCAAAGTGTCTCGGCTCGGGAACTTGGGTACGAGAGGAGAAGGTCATCAATTGAGCACCCCACTCGCCTGATCAAAGATCAGCCTCTACTAATCATGATGTGATTCTTATTTAGATTATATGCTTTTATTCCGATTATTAGGCTAACTTACTATGTGAGGCATACAAGTATAGACTAATTCACCCACTTTGGAACACATTGATTTTATGTTTGTTTTGAAAAAGTGTTTTGAATACATGTCACTTGAAAAAGCGAGCTCGTATGTACATTAATCAAATTACCCCAATTTAAGTAAAAGGCCTTCATCCACCAACATTCAAACAAGTATATCACTTAAGCACTTAGCCTTATGGAATATGCTTGATATGGCAACACAAACATACGATGGAATATGCTAAAGTAAGAAATACTCATCTAGTACTCCAAGGCAAGCCAAATAAAGTAAAATAATTAGAAGAAATGCATGCTCCTAAACAACACAATATGACTAATGCAACGCACACATTATGTAGATAACAAGTTCGGCTACTAGCATGGCATATGGACCAATTCAAAGTATGCGATAAATCATGTATTCGATTAAGAAAGTTGAAATTGATATTGGTTAGAATGATGAGCCATGCATGTAAGACGAATGGATGCAAGTCATGGAAAATGCTAAGTGAAACATGATGCTCTGTGTTATCCATCATAAGTTGATAAATAAAAGGGAGAAAGAACGGATGTTGGAAGACATACATGCATTATTACATATTTGCCCTCGCACAAGAGGGTCCGAATAAATGTCCTAATACTAATTATTACAACATCAAATGGACTGATCCTACCTAACTAATTATTACAAATCCAACTAATGAGCCAAATTAACTAAGTATGACAAGTTTGAAAGGAATATAATTAATTAAATTACAACATATTACTACTAAAGCATTAAACCAAATGAATGAAAAGCGAGGGAATGCATGTGCATGAATTTGAATTTTTGCCCGAAAACCTCTCTCTTTTACTATTGGAACCATTCTATTTTACAATCAGAAAAAAAAATAAATAAAAAGAAGAAGATAAGTTTTAGCCCTAGCCTCTGCTCTGTTCTGCCAAAAAGAGGACATTGTTGGTCTAAATGAAGTGGTCGGCCGGCCATGAAAAGGTGGTCGGCCAGTTGATTGGTGGTTGGCCGACTAGTGTTTTGAGGGTCTGCCCAGCTACAACAGAAAAGAGACAGAGTACAAAATAGAGTATTTTCAGGAGATGTTTGTCCACATTGTCTCTCCTTATCATCAAACAGATCAAAGGAGGGGTATGCTTAATCCGCAAACCATCAATCGACACAAATTCATTGTGTGATGATTTATGAATCAAGGGATACAATCTCAATAAATGACAATGAAAGACCAACAAAACCTTCTCCCTATCATGATATTGATCAAGGGAAGTGGTTGACTTGAACCTTGCACCATTTTCATCACTAATAAGTATGAAATGACTCAAGATTTTAAGGGGTTCAATTAACGTCCGATTGAACCCAAGTTAATTTTATTTTCTTGGTCCATTTTAGTCCAATTTTATAGCATCTTTTAATTACCTTTCCATTCCTTAGTCATTTTAGTCAAAAAAATGAAAGTTAAGTCCACTAAATGGAGAAGAGTGTCAAACAAGAAGTTATTTTGGGCATGAGAGAGAGGTAATGCCCTGGTAATAAACCTCCGAAGAGATTAAACCATTTAGCATTGAATACTCCCTTTCTGAAGCTTAAACAACGCTTGGTTGAAACAATTCTCAAAGAAATAAAAAATAAATAAAAAAAAAAGCCAAGAAAGGAGGGAGCGTGCAGAGGTGACTAGAGGTGAACACAAGTATGAAAAGCATGAAATAAATGCTATCGACTCAAATGGGTTGTTATCTAAGGCCTAAAGCACCAAACCTATGAGGACTATTACACTACAAGCCTACTATACAAAGCATGAATGAAATAAGCACATAAAAATAGTTCTAAAATAAGCTAAAACAGTGCTGGAATTGAGCTGAAAAAGCTAAGTCCAGTAAGCTAAAATATGAGATAATTAAAGCTAGTAAGCAAGCCAAAGGAGGGGTGGCTAACCCCTTAATTTTTGGGACTTCAAAATAACATTTTTAGCCTCTAAAAACCTCTGTAAGTCAATGTAAAAAAGTTGGAAAAAGGTTGAGAAAGAGATGGGAAACACAAGGTAAAAAGCTTGGAAAAACAAGGTTTAAAGAAGGGTAGTTAACCCCTCCACCTTAGATATCTTTAAACCACAAGTTTCAGCCCATAAAAACAGTCCAAAAATAGTTCAAAAACAACAAGAAAAGATAGGAGAGAAGTGGTGTAGAGATGCTCAAAATGATACCTCTTGAAGCAATGTAACTCTTTTGTTAACAAACCCACAAGTTCTCACACTCAAGCATTGAGATTTGAGCTCAAGAACTTTAGCAAGAAGAGCTAAATTTTTGGTTTAGGAAGTGTATATAGAGAGTGTGTAGGTTGCAAGATAGAGATAGAGATAGAGAGAGAGAGAGAGAGAGAGAGAGTGTGTGTGTGTGTGTGTGTGTGTTCTACAAGTTTTTGGCCTTTAGGAATTTTTCTAACCTTTATTTCAAGAGAGATGGTCGTGTATATATAAAAAACATGAGCCTCTATTGAACACAACTGTATAGAGATAGCTGGTGTAGTGCATGCACCTGGGGGGGATAGCTGGCAGCAAAATATCTACCAGCCATAAAACATGGCTGGTCGGCCATGAAGTGGACGGCCGACCACTAAATTCTGGCCTGCCTGTCACCTGTTGGCCTGTAGGTCTCTGGGTGGTCAGGTACGAAACAAACAGGTTTCTGGAAACCAAGGCGGGTTTGGTGCAAAGATGATGCACAATTCTAGGCTCTGGAGTTGGAAAACTGAAGCTCTTGCTAAGAAACTAGAGCGCACACACAGCGTAACATTTCATCATCGAGTGATCAACCTGAGGCGCCCAAGTCTTAAGGGCGGTAAAAAATGGGGTGTCTACAGTTGCCCCTCTTTGACAGAGCTCATAGTCATGAAATGACGTGAGTGAATATCAAAGCTCAAAGACGACCCTTTTCACATGGCCACAAGACTTGGGCAAGAAATCAAAATGCAAATGCAATGGTTGAACTCGAAAGTTGCCTATGTATCCCTTTGCAAGGAATCAAACCAACATAGTTCAAGGGCAAGATGCAAATGATATACAGAAAGTCAGCTGGACTTATACAACACATGATGCCGGTTACTTTCGAAAACTTATGATCATGCAAAACAATGCAATGAAACAATACAACCAGCAATAACAGGATAATAACATTTTAAACCAAAGAAAAACACACCGAGCCTTGCCTCACACGGAAAGAAATAAGAAAACCATACACGTCTCACGTGAAAGGATGTAAGAAATTGCAAGCCTAACTACGTCTCATGTAGAGAGGGTATAAGAAAATGCAATCCAAACTACGTCTCACGTAGAAAGGATGTAAGAAAATGCAAGCCAAACTACGTGTCACATAGAAAGGATGTAAGAAAATGCAAGCCTAACTACGCCTTACGTAGAAAGGGTATAAGAAAAGACAATCCAAACTACGTCTCACGTAGAAAGGATGTAAGAAAATGCAAGCCTAACTACGTCTCACGTAGAGAGGGTATAAGAAAATGCAATCCAAACTACATCTCACATAGAGAGGATGTAAGAAAATGCAAGCCTAACTACGTCTCACGTAGAGAGGGTATAAGAAAATGCAAGCCTAACTACATCTCATGTAGAGAAAATCAAAGCTCCATGCCAAACTGAGTCTCACGCAGATAAGGCGGAGGATGCAAACCTGACTATGTCTCACACAGAAAGGGTGTAAGACAATGCAATCCAAACTACGTCTCACGTAGAAAGGAGTCAAAAATGCAATCCAAACTACGTCTCACGTAGAGAGGAGTCAAAGATGCAATCCAAACTACATCTCATGTAGAAAGGAGTCAAAGATGAAATCCAAACTACGTCTCATGTAGAAAGGAGTCAAAGATGCAATCCAAACTATGTCTCACATAGAAAGGAGTCAAAGATGTAATTCAACCTACGTCTCACGTAGAAAGGAGTCGAAGATCCATGCCGAATTGCGTCTGACGTAGAGAGGGTGGATGGTGCAAACCTGACTACGTCTCACATAGAAAGGGTAACCACAAAGGCTACACTATATAAATGAGGTACAATGTGATACAAGTGATAAAAAAATGATGCAATGCATGTTCCATGCAATGTAACATAAAAGATGCACAAGAGCGGTACTAATGAAAGCATATATTTGCAAGAAAAAGAAACCTTTTGAGAACATGACTTCACATGTCCCAAGAAAAGAATAAAGGGTAAAGACCCTGAATACACCTCGGTATGAGATGAATAATAAATAAATAAATCAACACATGATAACAAAAGGATACACACACTCGACAAGGATAACAACACACCCCACAAGGATAACAAAAATGCAATAACCAAAGAAAGATACATTGAAAGAAAGAGAAAAGAGGAAGAGAAGAGAAACAAAACACAAAGTAGTGGTGTTTTGGAAAACACCACACATTCACCCTCCAATTTATAACTCGGAGGTCACCAACCACCTACAAAAGGATATGACTTGCTCCGGCTTATGGTCAGGGCATGCTGGTATTGGAGAATCAACGCGTCTCAGGATGATGCGACCGGAACCCAATTTCGGGACCTCCAGAATCTGAAACAACTTTATACCCATCAATTTGCCTTTTCCAGATGAACACAAGACCTCCCATACATAGCTTAGGCATGAGAATAACAAAACCAGACCTAGACCACAAAAAGGGGCTGGCTGGCCACAAAAAGGGGGACGACCGGCCAACAGATGGAAGGCCGTTTTCGAGGTAGTTTGGTCTTTTCGGCTTCGGTTTCACTTAAAAACACCACAAGCCCTCATTTCTTCACTCCACACCATTCGAAAAGCTTGTCTTTCTCCCTCTAGGTATTCTTTCTCTCTAGATTTCCCTTTTACTCGTGTTACATGCCCCCCACACACACTTTATTCGCAAAACACCTTTGGTTCTCTACGTTTTGCACCGATCAGATTTGTTTTCATTAAGTTTTTGGGTTTTTCATCACTTTGGGATTGTTTTCCTCGGGTATTCTGTGGGCTCCGCACATTTTCCCAGGTTTTGACTTTTTCTCTCTTTTTTTTTTCTCCTAGGGTTGACTTTTTTGGTTTTTTCACCATTTTCTCTCATTTTCTTCATTTTTTACTACATTTCACCCAAATTCCTCATGGCGGATGATATCCGACATAGTGGTGCTCCACTTGAGGTACTGGGGCTTCCACCCACTATCGAGGTGAAGGAGCCAATAGCCGATGCAGCTGACGGAGCGGCGGAGGACATTACCGCTAATATTAAGGAGAAGGAGATCTACCCTCCAGAAGCTGAGTCCGAGCTGCTACCATTGTAGTTGAGGCCATTTGACCAGAACACCTACCAACCTAGACGCATGCGATGGCTTCTGGCGGCATGCTACGATTTGAGGACTTTACGGTGGGCGTGCTCGAGGACGTCCTGTTGAGGGAGTGGGCCTCCATCTTTCTCATGGTGTCGTGGAGGTAAGAAATTTATTTTATGTGCTTTACTTTCAAGTCGTTTCAATACTGCCTTTCGTTACTACCTTTCATTCTATTACACAGCTGACGCTTTATTTCTTTGCCGACACAGGGTGATATCTGCTCCTCGAGAGGATATGGAGAGGTGATAGTGAGGGACTGGTACCACGAGCTCCCTACTCGAGTCCGCAATCTTGTTGAAGAGGCAGCCTTTGGTCTATTCTGCTCCGGACTCCCATGACTTTAGGCCAGCTCGGCCTTTACTCGGGGCCTTAGTGGAGAGGTGGTGGGACACTGCCAAGTCTCACTTCTTTTCCACTGGGGAGATGACGATGACTCCCTACGACTTTTCTATGATCACAGGGTTAAGAGTAAGGGGTGATTGATCCCTTTCGACATGGACCTAGGCCAGTGGGAGACGACCTGGATCTACATGCTTGGAGCGCGCCCACCTCAAGACAGGCAAGCTATGGTTAGGGACAACTGGTTTCTCGAGCACTTCCGCAGGAGCCAGCCCGAGACTCTAGAATAGGTAGAGCAGTACACCTGGAGCTTCTTGATGTATCTTCTCGGTACCACCTTGTTCACGAACAGATGGAATACCATGGGCTTGTATCTGCTAAGCTCCGTTATGACATTTCCCAAGTCCAGTTTTATGACTGGGGTGGAGCCAATCTCGCCATAGTCTATGGATATATGAGCTCCGGTTCCGCATAAAGGGAACAAGGTCGGAACCCATTGGAGAGCCTGTGAGGTACACACTACACTTTTATGCTTTCTGCTTTGCACTTTTTGCCTTTACATTGTGCTTTCTGCTTGCACTTTCTGCCTTTACACTGTGCTTTCTGCTTTGCACTTTCTGCCTTTACACTGTGCTTTTTGCTTTGCACTTTTTGCCTTTACACTGTTTATATCTGTGCATACACAACTGTTCTCTCTTTCATAGCTCTAAGTGTATGCATATTTTCTAGTTCTTGCCCCAGTGCCGGTAGATGAGGTAGCACCAACTGTACCTTACTCCCGTCGGTACGATGGCATATGCCACTCCAGGCACCGTGATGACATGACTTTTGCGCATTATCATCGTTATTTCGATATGGTGATAGCACGAGAGGTAGTTTGAATCTCATACCTATTCCATTCCGTACACACTACTTCAACCCACTCTTTACCACTAACAATTACTGACAACTGTTTGAAGATCACATGACAGCCCTGGGCAATGATGCCTGCCTGGATACGAGACCAATACGCCAGACTGAATCTCATACCTATTCCATTCTGAATTCTATTAGAGGGCCCCTTTTGTCGGGTTTGGTATTTGGGTGAACAGTTTGTGCGCCAGACTCCGGGGTCTACTTGTCCCTATTATTGCTGCTCCGCCTCTAGTATCTATGAGGACAACTGATAGCCTCCCAATTGAGGCTATTATTCAGTACATGGAGGGGCAGGACGCTGATTACTTCTGATGAGGTGGAGATTATGCAACCTTCATCAGGACTCATCTAATGTCGCCTTTATCCAGAGTTTGTGCGAGGGATGCTGCAGATGCCCCTACGGCTGGAGGTACTGCATATGCAGCTGAGGTTGACATTGGTGGGGCCTCTCCTGCTATACTCGTAGTTGGTTTGCCAGCGATTTCGACCATGACCACATGCTGGCGGCCAACTGGGACAGCCTATCAGATTTCAGTTAATCCACTAGAGGGAGGGCACGGATACATCCAGGACCCCACCGTACAGCAGGTATGTACTTTGCCACTTTGCCTCGCAGTTTATAGTTCACATTCCTTTCCTGTACACTGATGTTCAAATCCATTTGCATGTGCCTCTATAGTATATGGATGACGTCCTCGGATTGGTCGCCTCCCTAGTTCAGATGGTGCGGCGGAGGGAGACACTACTTGCCCTTCACGGTATTTCCCCTTCCCTCATACTCTGACTTGCGCTGATTCATCCTGATACAAATTCTGTATTATACTGATCTGATACTCTATACTGTTCTGCACTACTTCTGTATTGTATTGATTTTCTGTTCCTTGTTTTCAGCCTCCACCTGGACAACAATACCTACGGCATCGGCGACATTAGTAGCATCTCCTCCGGTGGTGAGGAGAAGAGGTAGACGGGCCCTAGCAAGTGGCTGGGATAAGAGTAGAGGTTGGGGTAGAGATAGAGGTGCTCAGAGTAGGAGCAGCGAGTCTTAGACACAAGAGACCTCTTCATCTCCAGAGCTGCTATCGAGTGAGGATGACGTTGGGTCCAGTGGCACTAGGAGACGACGAGCAGACGCTCTGGATCTGAGAGTGAGGATGATGATGCCATCTCCAGGTTAGGGAGTAGAGAGGACGATTTTGGCTCTGAGTTCGATCCTTCTGACGACAATGGTGCTAATAGAGGCAGTGCCCTTGAGTCCCTTCCACGAAAGAGGACGAAGAGGGCCTCTCAAGCTTGACTGATGTGACTGATGCTAATTTTTGTGTTTTTGCTTTATTTTATTTTATTTTGGTAGTTTAGCATTTGTATAGCTTCAGATAGGACCTTACTCTTTTTTCTTTGTTTTAGAAAACTTGTACTCTTTTTTGTAAAAACGATGATTGGGGTAAAACCCTATAGTTTTATAAAAGGAGGTTTTGTTTTACACAGCATCTCTGGATTGCCACCACATTTGTATGTATGAAACGAATTGAATCCCGAATGTTGAAACTGAAAGATGCTTGTATTGTGAACGATGTTCGTAACTGAATATTAAACTGACAACCGACCAAAATGTAAAGACAACTCGATAAACGAAAAACAAGCGAAAAAAAATAACTTGAACATAGCTATTTACACTTGCTAAAAAAATAAAAGACTCAAAGAAAGACCCTAAAAGAAAAGAACCAGAATAAAATAACACAAAATAGCTGCCAGGCCAACAGAGGTGGTCGACCGGCCACTAAAAGGACGACCGGCCATAAAAAGTGGCCGGCCGGCTAGGTGTTGTGGGTGGACAAGAGGTTGATAGCTGGCATCCACTCACACAACCTTATCCTCCATAAAAGGTCCTCATTCACTGCTTCTTGACAGAACCTCATTTTGTTGTTGCTTTCTCTAAAAATTGGAGACATTTTTTGCCAAGACACTCAAGAATTGGTTAGTTACTTTGGATGGTACGGAAAAGGTAAATTTTCGGGATTTTGGCATAAATGCACTTTTTCCATTGAGCCGCACTTCGTTTTGTTTCCCATTTCTTCATGCTGCGGTTCGATATTAGAATCCAGTTACTCATGTATTTGCTTCGGAGCACAATAAATGTACCCCACACTCGAAGAATTTCAAGCATTGATTGAATCTTGGCACAATGAGGAAATTATGCCCCAGCCCCTTCGGCCATGCACGAGCACTTGGACAAATGTGTGGGCTTATTTAACATGAGGCCCGATCCCTGGCTCATGATGGGGAGCTAGACATTCTCGGTTTAGTCCATCGATTTTCCAATATTGTAGACAGGGGTGACCTTCTCTGGCGAGGCTACCTCCAACATGCTCTCGGTTTATGCTTACTTGCGCACTTCCTTCTTGCCCCTAATTTTGGCAGAGCCAGCATCTGTTTGATCGAAGTAGCCCAATGTCTAAAAAAGGGCAAGAGTTAAATGGGTTTGGCACTAGCCGAGACCCTGATGGGTTTAGACGCTTTCCATCGGCAAGAGACCACTCGGTTTGTAGGGAGTCTGTTGCTTCTCCAGGTATTGTTTCCCACCTTCTTATTTATGATTCCTCGTATCACTCGGCACTCGCTCTCTATTTTCATCTCAACACCCTTTTCTTACTTTTCTCTTAACATACATCTCTCTATTCTTTAATCTCTCTTATTTTTCATCCCTTCCTAGGTATGGCTCGTGGATAAGCTGAAAGTGGTGGACCCTTGCCCAGAGTTTTCAACTAGAGCTTACTTCTTCCGCTAGTGGCTAGTGGATTTTCCCTCAGAAAGATGGTGGTGTGACTAGATGTGCAGCAGATCTGTGGCTGACATTGCTTGGCGTTGCCCGTAGCTCAATCTGGCTGAGATAAGCTACGACATGTCCCGACAACCAGGTATACAGTTGATTGGCCTAACACACTACGTGTTCTATTTTCCATTCAAGTTTAGATGCCAGTTTGGACATGATCAGACTTGCCCAAATGAAGGGGTAGAGTACCTGGCTTCATTTCTGGTTCATGCTTCACAATTGCCCTGGTATCTCGCTGCTTAGAGGGTGAAGGAGCTTCTGTCCCCTGCTCTTGGCTTCAGTTACACCCTTTTTGGCGAGTGCTCTACTTGGCTCGAGGAGAAGACAGTGGTTGGGTCATCTGTGGCTACAGAGACTTCCACGAGCACGAGCAGAAGACATAGGACCACGTGACTTATCTGTGCCCCTAGTTTTATCGCTTTGTCTTATCTTTTCAAGTTTTGTGTAAAAACAACTTTGATTT
Organism: Camellia japonica; assembly: GCA_030407325.1. Classification (NCBI taxonomy): domain Eukaryota; kingdom Viridiplantae; phylum Streptophyta; class Magnoliopsida; order Ericales; family Theaceae; genus Camellia; species Camellia japonica. The sequence continues at coordinate 5,133,493 of JAPPVO010000024.1, read as the reverse complement.
AATCAGGAGTTGGAGAATGTACTTGTGTTGAAATCAATAAAATTAAAGTTGTGAGCACTGAATTTTTTTCTTTTTGATCTAAAAAATTGTCTAAGTTGTAAAAGGTAAAATTTTGAGAAAAATCAATCCATTAAAACTTTTCAAAACAATTTTCGGAAACGGTCACCACTTGACACACACGGAATCGATCCTTAAGGCATACAACCCAAAATCAGAAGATCGTAACTGCCCAAGACATCATCACTGCTCTATCTTGCAATTGGCCCTTCTACCAAATGGAGATGACACAACGCATCTAGAAGACAATGGATGGAGATAGCCTGAGCAAACAAATGGATAGGACGGTTGAGTTGGAGATGGATATGGCCAAACTTCGAGATGAAGTTTCCTACATATCCTAAAGATGGGAATCATGCCTTACGTAGTTCGGTTCAGGTTCACTCGAGTATTAACACTCTCCTTTTGCGCTCTAACTTTTGCCAAAGCCACCCTTTCGACTTTTCGACCTTGCGAGCTCTATTTTTCTTTGTTTCTAATTTTTCATGCTCTAACTTTTGCCTAGGTCGCCTTTTCGGGTTTTTGGCCTAGCGAGCCTCTCAAGGATAATATTTCTTCAACTTGTCCATGTTGATCGGCTGTGAAAACTCAAGGCCATCTAGATCTGTAAGAATAATCACCCTTCTAACCAGATAGATTCGATGATATCAGGACCAGTCCAATTGGGTTTGAACTTGCCCTAGGATCATGGATGGGGGCTCGGTTGTCTTTCGGCACCAGATCTCCTTCCTTGTGATTCCTGGGCTTAACTTTCTTGTAAAAAGCCCTAGCAATTCTGCATTGGTAGCCCTGGATATGGTATAATGTCTTTAACCTCCTTCCATCAAATAATATCAATTCCTCAAATATGCTCTACTGCCAATCCGCCTCTGCTATCTGATATTCAGCCATAACTCGCAATGACAGTACTTGAATTTCAATTGGTAGAACAACTTCCATCCCGTACACTATGGAATATGGAGTAGCCCCTGTGAATGTTCGATTTTACGTTCTGTAGCCCCAAAGTGCAAATGGTAGTTTATTCGGCCAATCTCTGTAGGTTTCAACCGTCTTCGCAGGATGTTCTTCATATTCTTATTGGCGGCCTCAACAGCTCCGTTGGTCTATGGTCTATATGTTGATGACTTATGAAAAGCCACGATATATTTCTCAAGAAAATTGACCACCACTTTCTTGAAGTGCAAGCCATTGTCGGAGATGATCTTGTTCGGCATCCCATACCTAAAGATGATATTGTTCTTGATGAATTTGGCCACATGTGATGCCTTCAACACAGAGTAAGACTAAGCTTTTACCCACTTAGTAATCAATCGCCACCAAGATGAACTCATGTCCATTGGAGCCTTTTAGCGAGACTGCCCTTAGGCTTGGCATTGTTATGTTGTTCTCATGAATGAGATGTTTTGTATATGTATATTGTTGCCTCGTTCTCATGAGTAGACGAGTGCTTTGATTTACGCACGTACGTATATGCTAACCATCTGAGGAGTGTGAGTCAAACTCGAGACAATATCCCCGTGCAAGTTTGGCTTCGGAGCGGTGTTAGGTATACGGGAGGCACATGGGATATATGTGAAGGCCGGAAGTGGAGGGCCAAACTAGTGGAGTTAAGGTACAAAGAATTTAATTACGAGTTTATTAGTATAGTGTGTATTGTATTGATTTGTACATCTTGAACAAAATAGTAAACGACCTCGATAAATTATGAAATTTGAGCAGAGACATGTATACGTGATTCTAGACAACTTTTGTGTTTTAACTTTTTATTAAAAAGATTGATTAGAACTTATAATCGGTTGATCTTGGTTATTGTAGTTTTGATTCATTTTGGCAATGCAGATTTTAGAGGCTGTTTTAACCCACGAAATGAACTCATTTTTATTGGTTGTGCGTAAAATGAAGTAAAACATTATTCTGCACACTTTTTGTGTTTTGAACTTTTCCGAAAAAAATCATCTTAGAGCAGTTTTTGTTCGTTTCCAGTTTCAGATTTTTTGATTGAATTCCGTCTAGGTTTTTCTATGTAGTTTTTCTCTCAACCTGTTCAGTTCATGTTAAATTCGTTCGTGTTATCTTTTAGGAAATTTGATTCTGTACAACTTTCGTTCTTTGAATTTTGGTCAATTCGAATTATTTAAGCATAAAACGATGCATTTTTATATTTCTTCAGCAAGTTACTTATGATTAAATGATACTAACTTTATTTTTTTTGCAGGATGGTGGGTCTTACTAATTTTTTTATGCATGGCTGACCCACCATATTTTTATTTCTATTTTGTTTATTTTATTTTATAATTAATTTATATTTCGTTGTGTACGGACAATAAACTAAATGTCACTGTATCTCGAGAAACTACCCATTCGCCTCGGTGCGGTTGGAACTACTTGTCTTGTCCCGTAACAAGTATTAAATGTATTTTTGTTTGTGTCTGGTAAACACGTGGGTGTTAAATCTTGTACTCATATTAGTATACCCGTATACTGACCCGTTTTGTCTCTTGGCAACTTGGGTGCGTTCTGTTTGAACGCAGCCGAGCTTCCTTTGCAAGATTAGTTGAGGCTATGGTGGTGACAAGAAACAACTATGATCGTAGGACATGTCGTTTAGACTTCTTTTGTTTTCTTGAGCTTAGGGATTGATGTTAGTTTATGTATTTATTATTATTTTTTTTTATGACTTTAGTATTGGAATATTTTGGCATAGTTTGTAACCGTACAATATTTAAGTTTATTTGACTATGTATTGTTACTTTAATGTTGGAGGTATTGATTAGTTATGAAATCTTGGTGGATGGTTTGGTTGGCGTTTAGTTTTTTTTTGCTTCACCCCTAGGATTTGAATGATGGAATATTGACTGGGGTTTAGCCCTAATTTAATATTTAATTGTCCAAATTTTGGGGCATGACAGTTTGGTATCAGAGCCCTAGGTTACCCTAGACTTGTGAGAGTTTAGGTGATCCTCGGATTGTGAAAACATGGGTTAGCTGGTTTAGGTTAGTGGTTGAATTTATTCTAAGTATTCATGAACGAATTTTTGTGTGTTTAACTTGAAGGTGATGGCTGGAAGGTATCTTAATTTTTTTTTTAAGAACCCATTAGAGTACTTTTTGATACTGGTGCTTCTCATTCTTTTATATCTAGACAGTTTGTAGAAAGAGAACATATTGTAAATACCTCCTTGTCTAGACCTATTCGTGTTGAGACCCCTTTAGAAGGGGCAATTTCTCTTTATGAGATGCATAAAGATTTTGAATTGAGTTTGCGGGTAGAGTCTGGTATGAGGACCTAACTGTGTTAGGGTTTGAGGGGATTACAATTATTTTGGGTATGGATTGGTTGTGAAAACACTTTGTGACTCTAGATTGTGCTGGAAGGACTGTAAATATAGATATTCCTGGTATGCCAAGGCTTACCCACACTTCTAGTGATGGAGAAGAGTCAGTGATGACAAGTTATCTATGCTCGGTAGAAATCCCTAAGTAGGATATTAGTGAGGTAGATGTGGTACGTGAGTTTGAGGATGTATTTCAGGAGATACCTGGACCTCCACCTCGACGGGTAATAGAACTTCGCATTGACCTAGTGTCAGGAACTCCACCAATTTCTAAGGCGGCATACAGAATGGTGCCTAAAGAGCTTGTGGAGATGAAGAAGCAGCTGGAAGAGATGCTTCAGAAAGGGTTCCTTCGTTCAAGTAACTCCCCGTGGGGAGCACCTGTGATCTTTGTCTCCAAGAAAGATGGCACTCTCCGCATGTGCATAGATTACAGAGAGTTGAACAAGTGACTATCAAGAACAAGTATCGCTACCTAGAATTGATGACTTGTCTGATCAGTTGAAGGGGGCAGCCATGTTCTCTCAGTTTGCTCTCAGAATGGGTTACCATCAGATGGGTGTATTAGAGGAAAGTATACCGCTTACTGCTTTTCGGACTCAGTATGGGTTGTACGAGTTTCCTGTAATGCTTTTTGGTTTGACAGATGCTCCTACCTATTTCATGGACTTGATGAACAGAATTTTTCAACCGTATCTAGATAAGTTTGTGATTATTTTCATAGATGATATCCTGGTGTATTCTAAGAATGAGGAGGAACACAGAGAACACTTGAAAGTTGTATTGCAGACTTTGAGGGAGCAACAATTATACGCTAAGTTTAGTAAGTGTCACTTTTGGGAGAAAGAAGTTCGATTCTTGGGGCATGTTGTATCCAATCAAGGGATAGCGATAGATCCTGAGAAAGTTGTTGCGGTCAAAGAATGGAAGCAGCCCAGAAACCCTACAGAGGTGAGAAGTTTTTTAGGACTAGCTGGTTATTACAGGAGATTTATAGAGAAGTTTTCCACTATTGCAGTACCCATGACCAAGTTGACTCAGAAGAATGTGAAGTTTGTATGGTCAGATGATTGTGAGAAAGCTTTCCAGGAGTTAAAGCAGCGGTTGACTACAGCACTGGTGTTAACTATATCGGTACAAGGGGAAAAGTTAGTAGTGTTTACTGATGCGAGTGGAACTAGGTTGGGATGTGTGTTGATGCAGCATCAAAATGTTGTATCTTATGCTTCTCGACAGTTAAAACCTCATGAGAGACGATACCCTACTCATGACTTAGAGTTGGCAGCAGTTGTTTTTGCGTTGAAAGTGTGGCGACACTACTTGTTTGGGGAGCATTTTGAGTTGTACACAAATCACAAGAGTTTCAAATATCTTTTTTTCTCAAAAAGAGTTGAACATGAGACAATAGAGGTGGGTTGAATTCGTCAGTGGTTACGATTTCGAGATCCTTTACCACCCGGGAAAAGGAAATGTGGTCGCTGATGCACTTAGTCGACAACATGGGATTATGGCTTCTTTGATGATTCAGGAATGGAAGTCCTTGGAGTTAATTTCGATGCATGATGTTCAACTAATAGAGAGTGCTGAGAAGGCATACAATGGTAGTTTGACTGTGCAGCTGATTTTACTAGGTAAAGTTCGTCAGATGCAAAATTTAGATGGGCTTCTCGTCAGCAAGCTCGATGACCTTGTAGTGGATTTGATCGATGATTGTCCTACTGATTGGTCTGTGGACCCAGATGGGGGGTTGCAATTCAAGGGCAGGTTATGTGCACCTAACATTGTTGAATTGAGGAAAGAGATTATGGATGATGCCCATAGGTCCCGATATACCATTCACCCTGGTGGGACTAAGATGTATCATGACCTGAAGAGGACGTTTTGGTGGGAAGGTATGAAGAAAGACGTAGGAGAGTATGTTTCTCGATGTTATGTGTGTCAACAGGTTAAGGCAGAACACCAACGACTGTTTGGACTTTTGCAGCCGCTCGAGATCCCTACTTGGAAATGGGAGTGCATCTCTATGGATTTCGTGGATGGATTGCCATAGTCTAAGCGAGGCAATGAATCTATTTGGGTGATAGTGGATCGACTCACCAAGTCTGCTCATTTTATTCCTATCAGTGTTCACTGAACTGCGAATAAACTAGCTAGGCTGTATATTCAGAAGGTGGTGCGACTTCATGGCGCACCCGTTTCTATAGTTTCGGATCGTGATCCGTTGTTTGTGGCAGAGTTTTGGGAGAGTTTTCAACATGCTTTGGGTGCTAGGTTAGACTTGAGCACGGCTTATCATCCTCAGATAGATGGGCAAACTGAGTGGGTAAATCAGATATTGGAGGATATGTTGAGAGCTTGTGTCCTCGATCTTGGTGGTAGTTGGGAAGAACACTTGCCATTTGTGGAGTTTGCTTACAATAATAGTTATCACTCCAGTATCGGGATGGCACCTTTTGAGGCTTTGTAAGGGAGGCCATGTCGATCACCTGCTTGTTGGATGGAGGTAGGAGATGTGCCATTGTTAGGGCCAGAGTTGGTGAGAGAGACCAAGGAGAAGGTGAACATTATTCTGAAACGTATTAAGACTGCACAGAGTCGTTAGAAGAGTTATCTGATAGAAAACGTAAAGGGGTTGAGTTAAATGTTGGAGATTTCGTGTTTTTGAAGGTCTCGCCGATAAAGGGTATCATGCGGTTCGGAATAAAGGGAAAGTTGGCACCTAGATTTGTGGGACCATATGAGATCATTGAAGGATTGGTAATACGGCTTACAAATTAGCTCTACCACCTGCTTTAGCTATGATTCACAACGTGCTTCACGTATCTTTATTGCGGAAGTGTGTGCAAGACCCATCCCAAGTAGTATCACCAGAAGTGTTGGAGATTAGTGATGATCTAATGTATGTGGTGCGACCGGTTACTATTCTAGACCAAGATGTAAAGCAATTGCGGCGCAAGAAAGTGAACTTGGTGAAAGTGCAATGGAGCAAAGATGAGAACGATATTACCTTGGAGTTAGAAGAGAAAGTTCGGCGTATGCATCCAGAACTTTTTGCTAGTACTTTTTCCTATCGAATCTCGGGACGAGATTCTTTTAAGCCGTGTATATTGTAGCAACCCTAATTTTCTTAAGTCATTATTTATTTATTTATTATTATTATTATTATCTTATTTTATTGGCTTTATTAATTGTGTGGTCAGATGAGAATTTAATGTGATATTTAATGAATTTAATGTGGTGATTAATTAATTTAATGTGTTATATATATTATAATTATATTGTAATATATAATATAATATTATATAATAGTTTATTAGGTTATTATATATTGAGATTTAGGTTTATAATTTAATATATTTAATAAGTCAATTAGGTTATAAAGATTAGAGGCTCACTGGGTTAATGAGAGAACAAAACAAAAAAGAGACGGCTTTGTGGTGTAGTAGCAAGCCCCGAGTGTAGACACCCCATTTTTGACCGACCTTAAAACTCAGACGTCATCGATTGAGCGCTCGGTTATTGCGCATGTTGTGCTCATTTCGAGGTTTCGGAGTTATTGGCTGAGAGCCTCACCTTGGACCTCGGGACCCTTTCTACTTTAACTCGATCCGCGGACCGAGTTTTCTTTCTCTTTCCAGAGGGAGGGAGGGAGAGGTTTTGTGGACCATCTCTCAGTGGTTGTAGACTACTTCTCGTGGTCGTAGGCCACTGTTCCCGTTTGGAGACTAGTTTCCGATTTTCGAGCCGTCGGCCGTGCGCCTCGGTTCGGGACCACTTAACATTCTCCGTTTGGCACGGTTTTTGGAACACACCTTGTTTCCTCTGTCTAGAGGGACACTGTGGTCCGGGAAACCACTTTTGTGGTCATACGCCACTTTTTGTGCTCAACAGCCAGTTTTTGAGGCCCCGGGCCGCGCGTCTTGCCTCCCGAACTCTCGTTTTGCATCCGTGTTGGTTCGTTCTTGGCACGAACCTTGTTTTCCTTGTTTGGAAGGTGGTACAAGGGTGGGAAACCAGCTTTTCCTTGGAAACCACTTTTCTCCCCGCTAGCCGTTTTCTGGTCGGAAACTGATTTTCTTGGTCTTTGGGCCACATTTTCTGGTTTCCCACCCCACCATTGGCTTGCTTTCAGTGTGGAGACCACCATTTCCCCTTGCCGACCAGCTTTTTATCTGGGAGACCGCTTGCCCTGGTTGGCCGACCAGGGAAAGTGGTCGGCCGACCACCTTTTCTGGTTGGCTGGTTTCCTCCTATTTTGTTAGATTGTGTAGATGCCAGCTGTGCCAGCTGGAAGGCACAGACTGTATCCTCCATACACGTGTATGGAGGATTTGCATCCAAGCTTTTAGCTTCTTGAGGAAGCTTTAGCTTCAAACCTCTATAAGAGAGGCCCTCCCTCTCCTTTGCACAGGTTCAGAAAAATTTCCTAAGGCAAATACATATCTCTCTCTATATCTCTATATTTTGGCTCAAAGTGTGTATTGTTCTTGACTTATTGCACCACACCTCATAGCCATACACCTCCACCATTGATTTGAGGTTCTTGGAGGGTATTTTCAGAGGTTGAAGAGTTGGTTTTTGGTCCCAAAACTTGCTGGTTTTGTTGAGCTTCAAGGGTAACTCATTTTCCCTCTTTTTAAGCTCTATCTTGATCATTCTCTTAGCCATACTTGCATGCATATTTAGGCTTTGTTGTCAACTGAAAAAAGCTTCATATTTAAGTGTTTTTCATGTTTGTTTAAGGCTCTTTTGGTGTTGAGGGTCATCTACCCTCTTGCATGCTCTATTTAGCCTTGTTTTGTGCCATGCCATGAGACCTTTGTGTTGATCTTTGCTTGGCCTTTTAGCCACTGAAATCCAACGGATTTTAGTGGTTGGCATGTGGTTTTGAGGGCCTAAATCAGAGAGGGGAGACCCTCTCTCTTTTGGCCTTGTTTGTTTGCATTTTTGGCCTTTCAAAGGAGCACATACTTTCATACTTCCAAGGCTTGGTTCAGGCCCTTTTTGGTGACTTTTGGGACCTGCCTAGACTCTGTCTATGGCTGGTTTGGTCACCTTGTGTTTGCCTCTTGCATGTGTGGAATAATCCCTTTCATGGATTATCAAAGTAGCACCTCATTCTTGCATGTATTGGTCATGTCTCAGTGGGTTTTTGGCCATCATTTGGCATGTCATGATTATGTTTTTGGCTGGTTTGGTAGCCTCTCATATGCTTCATATGCTTGTAGTGTAAATCATGTTTACTAGCTTGAAATGCATGATGTTTTGGCCCTCTATTCTAGCATATTTTGGCCTTGATCCAAACTGATTTTGTTCATATTTTGGGCTTCCTTAGCTCTGTTTTGAGGCCTCTTGGTCGAATGATGCTTGCCATGCATGCTTGTAGTGTAATAGTCTTGCCTAGCTTTGAGTTTTTGAGGTCCCTTGCATGCTTAACTTGAGGTATTTGCATGTTTTGGCATTATGAGGAATGTTATTTCAGACCTTATTTCTTGGCCATATTCTCATAGTTGTCACTCTTTCAATGTGCTTGAGAGTTGCATCGTTATACCCCATTTGTGAGCCATTGCTTGAGCTTCATTTTGTGCCTTTCAAGCCATCATCTTAGTTCACTTTTGCCCCTATTCTGGCCTGCATAGGGTCTGTTTGGAGTTGGTTTGGCCATTTGAGCATTGCCTTGCATGCCTATAGTGTAATACGCTTCACTAGTTTCGGTGCTTGAGCCATTCAACGTGCATTGTGTGAGTTGTTTACATCATTTGGAGTCACTTTGTTTGCCATTTCAGAGTTGGAACATGTGTCCTTGCACTCCATATTTCATCCTTTTCAATGCGTTTGGAAAGTTGTGTTTTATGCCTTAGGCTTGGGGCCATTGCATTGGGCATGTTTGCATGAGTTTTGGAGCCATGTTTTCATCATCTTTGGCTACTGATTTGGGTGTGGCTGAGGCCCATCCATTTTGGTTTAAGTCCATTTCGCATCGAGTATGCCATTGTAGTCCGTAGCATTGAGTATGCCACGTTGTCGCATGATTGATCATCGCATTGTGCATGCCTTGTTCATCTCATTGTGTATATTAGTTCCATGTGCATTGTGTATGCTAGTGTCATGAGCATTGTGCACACCACGTAGCTTATAGCATTGTGTATGCTAGTTGCATGTTTGCATGTTATCCCTTGCATGTTTGCATCACTTAGTTGCATTGCATTAGGATTGCATGCTAGAGTTACATTTGTGCATGCCATGTTTGTTGCATTGTGTTTGGGATAGGAGTTAGCCCGAACACGGGAAACGAGGGACGTCTCGTACTCAAAGTGACGAAACGTGCCTCGATTCCCGGTCGCCGACATTCTTGACTACCCATGATGGAGTTGTTGGCTTTAGGTACTTGTATGTGCATTCATTTCACATTGAGTCGTGCAATTCGGCTCCTCGGCCATCATGCATCGAAATGCGTGATTGGTGGCCCGAGGGTCGAGGACTACACTCTCTTGAGCTTATGCAATGATGGGGAGAGTGGTCTTGCACACATGTGTTGCAAATACTTTGCCGTGCCTCTCTCTTTCCCTTTGTTGCAGAAAACCAAAAACCAGGAGAGGAAACTAGTCGGCCAACCAGATTTACTGGCAGGCCGACCACTTTTTTTGGTTTCCACCAAAAAAGGTGGTCGGTAGTTGGTCTCCCATGCCTATAAGCTGGTCGGCAGACTTCCCACAGATTCCCAGGGTGGAGTTTCATCTCTCTGGAGCTTTGTGCAAGTTTCTGAAATCAATTGCAAAGAAAGGCGAGTTGGGGCGTCGCGAGGGACTTCCGAACCAAGCAATTCAAGCATGCATGGGTCCTTTGTCATTCAAAGCGGAGCTAAGGCAGCCCACATTCATTTAGTTTGTATGCTCATTTAGATTGCTTACTAGGTTAATGTTGTGTAATAATCAACTGTAGTTTGTTATTTATTTCGTTGTGTAATAACTAGTTTAATTAGATTAGCTTAGATTGGCTAGTTGGTTCTGTATTATTCATTCGGACCCTTCTCCGAGAGGGCACTGTTGTAAATAAGTGTGCGTGTGTGTGATGCATGTCTTCCAACCCCCATTTCTTTCTCCCTTTTATTTACCAGCTTACAATGGTTAGTTTTAGGGCATGTTTCAATTAGCATCCTTATGCTTCGCATGTTTGCATTCATTCATCTGTCTTGCATGCACCGGGCTCGGCGCATCATACTAACTGCATTATATTTCAATTCCGAGTTGAATACATGTTATCTGTAGCATCTCATATGCCATCTTAGAATAGCCGAACCTATCATAGTTGCATTTTGCATGTGTTGCATTAGCCATCTTGACATGAACTAGGATCATGCATTGATTACTAACTAGTTTCTGTTTTGGCTTGGAGTACTCGGTGAGTGTTTATGCTTTAGCATCCTTGTATGTGTATGAGTGACTGCCATGATAGCATGCTTGCCATAAGGCTAACTGCTTATGTGATATACCTGCCTGCATGCTTGTGGGTGAAGGTTGGATTATTTAAATTGAACAATTCATCGATTGTGAGTTTTAAGCCCACTTGAGAGTGGCAAATCACCATGTTTTCTAAGCCCACTTGAGGGTGGCAAAATCCGAATTTTAGCCTACTTACGAGTAGCAAACCGTTTTCAAAAACAAACATGAGATGTTTTATTCTAACTTAGACGATCCAATCTATACTTGTATGCTGTGCGTATCACGTAGTAATTCTAGGCTAATATATAGGAATAAGAGCACATATGTTTTCAAAAACAAGATATCATGTTTAGTAGTGGCCGATCTTTGATCGGGCTAGCGGGGGTGCTCATTGCATGACCTTCCCCAATCGTACCCAAGTTCCCGAGCCGAGGCAACTTTGGTGATGACGGACACGTGGCCTTAGGCACGAGTCAGGGTTTCCTAAATTCCCCCAAAAGAAAATATTTAGGTGGCGACTCTGTATCTGGCAAAGCAGTCCATGTTTGGCACTTCTTTCTAAAAATCAATTTTTCAAAACGATTTGCCGGATTTGGACTCTTTGGTGATTTATCAATCTCGTATTGCACTTTGCAAGATCAAATTAAGAACCGTGACATTGAGTCCGAACTGTAGTAAGCCCAATGGACAAAACGGGATTTTCCCGGGACGTTCGGGCGCGTCTACAGTTTCTGGCGACTCTGCTGGGGAGTTAGAGAACTTGACTCGAATTCATGACATCTTGTTTTGATTACACTTATGTGTTTCTTTGCGTTGCATTTGCATTGGTGTGCCTAGGACACCGTGTTTGCCATCTGCTATTCCTGAACGGTTTGCCAGAGACTCGCTTTGAGAAGCGTGCCATAAGGCTGACCGGTTACGGCTCTGCAACGATGGGAACACAAACCCCGATTTTTACCGGGGCACCCTTTTTGACCATTCGACCTAGTGCATATTCGGAATCCGTAGTGACCATTCCAAGCTAGGACAGGTTGCTTACCTGATTGTAGGTTGTTTGAAACCGCTGCGTGCGTAGTGAAACCCTAGCTTCTGACAAAATAGGACAGGGAAACCCTACCCCAACATAGGGGTGTTTTTGGCTCTCACTTGCTTGCTATGTGCTTTTAGAGTGCGTCTTTACAGGAATGCATGTATCAGTTTGCAAGTCTGGGCATCAAGCTTGTGGGCATCAGCATCAATGTTTTGAGAATCAGTTATATCTGCGGGTATCAGATTCAGATTTGGGGCAGTGATTTGGAAACAATGATCAGTGGTTGAGAACAGTATATTCAGCTTACAAATGACAACTGTGTGTTGTCATACCGACTGTGTGTTGTGTTTATTTAAGCCGTTATGCTGTCCATTTCTGGTTGTTTATTTCCTTATTATGCTTTATTTATCTTTTTGCTAGGTAGTTTAGCACAATTGCTTCCAACCAAGCAGATATCCCCCAAGCACTCTGGACTAGAGGTCGCAGACTCCATCGATCTGAGGATCTGGTAGACGGACAACCAGTGTTCCATTCTTTACCCCCGGTTACTAGACTGAGGGCAGTTAGGCAGAGGATATCAGTTCAGCAGTCAGTTAAGAGGGCTTTGTCTACCCCACTTGAGTATAGTAGGGATCAGAGTTCTGTTTCTCCCGCAGAGAGGGAACATATACCGGTAGTTCAGCTAGATCAGGGCAGTATGGCAGGAATGGAAGAAATGATGTGTCAGCTCCAGGAGAGCATGAAAACCATGCAGCAAGACGCTGCTCGTCAAGCAGAATTTGCCAAACAGCAGGCCGAGATCATGGCCCAACAGGCAGAGCTAATCACCAGACTACAGCAGCAAGTCGGGGCATCTTCTTCACACCAAGCTCCTCCCCCACCAAGGGTTTCAATACCCGGGGAGACACCAAATGTCCAGGAAGGTACGGACATTCCGACAGGGTCGGCTCCGCCCCCAATCCTACCCCAGCTATCCAAAACACCTATCAACCTACCGGATTCTCCCTTTGAGTTCGAGGTGGACCCCACAGCATTAAAAGTGAGCAAGCTTGAAAAGCTGTTCAAGAAATCTCAGGGTGTCAAGTCCATTCCAGCTATCGAAGATGGGTACACCGACGCGGCCGTGACGCTGCCGGACCGGTTTAAGATGCCACATTGACCGTTTTGATGGATCCGGTGATCCTATGGTACATCTGCGGTTGTTTTCGGACATACTAAGGCCGATGGGCCTCACCAGATTACAGAAGCTTTCTTTATTCGGCCGAACCTGTCGGGTGTACGGCCATCTGGTACGCAAAACTGGAAGATTCCGTCAAAAGGAACTGGGATGAGATGGCCGAGGCCTTCGTAGCTCAATACTCCTATAATACACAGATCGAGATCACAACTCGTGATCTTGAGACGACTAGACAGGAGCCGAAGGAGAGCTTTTCTGACTTCGTAACCCGTTGGAGGGCCAAGGCCTCAATGATGACCATTAGGCCGACTAACAAAGATCAAATACGAATGGTTGTGCGCAACCTTCAGCCCAAGCTCATGCAGAGAATGATCATCCTCCCTCACCCCACTTTTGCAGATCTGCATGAGATCGGGGTACAGATCGAGGACGCTTTGAAGCAGGGTCTGATTGATAATGACAGAGAACAGCCCAGGAGGACCTTCAACCGCAACACAAATGCAGGCACAAGCAGTGCTGCAACTGCTAGAGCCTCAGAAGTAAGCATGGTCACCACCACTCCCCCAAGAGCCCTTGCAGCTACACCATTCACCGGTGTGTCCGGAAGCAACCCACAAACAACCAAGTACCAACCTCGAGGCCAAAGAACCTTCACTCCATTACATGCCCCTGTCCAAAGCTCTGGGGTTTTAATCAAAAAGGGCACTTGAAGCCCTAGAGCCGCGGCCATTGCCAGAAACACTTCCTCCCTCCCATAACCCAGCCAAATACTGCGCCTTTCACCAGCAGCATGGTCATGACACTGACCATTGCTTTAGATTGCGTCACGAGATTCAAGATCTCGTTGACAACAGGGTGATCATGCCTCCGGAGAAACCGAATGTCATAGCCAACCCTCTCCCACCACACAACCAAGCTCCACCTCCCAAACGCATCAACTCAATCCAAACTGGGGTCGTGTCATATGACCCTAGCATATACATCACCCCGTCTCACCTACCCAAGCCAGAGGTGTTCATTCCTGACAGCACTAACTTGTGCATGTTGGACATGTCCCGAACCCAACCTGAACTAATGGTGGTGACTATCGAAGACAGCACAGGAATGACTTCGGAGGGAAGTGAGACTAGTGATTCAGGGTCTGAGGAATTTGGGAGCTCTGCTAAGGAGGTATACAATCCGGGTGGCTACATTACATCAATGGGCCAGATTAGGCCGAATGTGGAATTGCCAATGGGGGCAGATATTTGTGTAGTACGGGGGGATGGGCTTGTTTAGAGGGTAGATGACCTAGCAGCTCTGGAAGGAGACATTGCTAACCTTTAGCTTTTCAACGAACAAGATCCAGGAGACATGACAGACAATTCGTTTGATTTTGATGGGTCAGCAGAGGTTATAGGGTGGCTTGATGACCAACCAGATATTGTTGAAGAATCTCGGCCGGAACAGGGCTTGTCAGGGACAAGAACATCAGCTGTGGCCAGAAGGGCCAGAAATCAAAATGCATCGCCGGAGAGCACCGGTGCCAAGAATTTCGCTCGGGATTTGGGCATTTTGAATACAGGACATGTTGAATAGTAGGTTGCACTGACGCAGCTGGAAAGGGAAGGGATCGAAGATTTTGAGAGAGCCAGAAAGGCCAAGGCCCCCATGGGGACTGAACGTGCTGTGTGCACAAGAATAGAGCATGCCATGAGCACATGGGTGGAAGGTGGTACTGTGGGTACAAGGACAGTTGTAACGGAGCCGGACAGGTGTTTGTCGACTACTGATGGAATGTGGTGGGAAGACGATGACCTATGTCTCGCCCACACCGATGAGGACTGGGGGAGCAATCAACCAGATGATACCTGGTATATTGGTGAAGTTGACCATATGACTAGGAGCGGGCGGTATATCAAGCCCCCGCACCTAGATCAACCAGAGGCGTCCGGGAAGGACAAGGAGTTGGAGAAGCAGAAAGAGAAGCTACTTGAAGAAGAGGCCGTGCTGAAGCAGTTGAAAAAGATACAAGCAGACATCTCCATCTGGGGACTGTTTATGGCTTCACATGTTCATAGACAAGTTGTCCTATCAGCAATGGACAAGGCCAAACTCTCAATAGACACCACGCCTGAACAGCTAGTGGGATTGGTTTTTCCGGGAGGAGCTTCCCCGATGTTGACCTTTTCCGACAAGGAACTGCCACCTGAGGGCGTGAATCATAACAAACCGCTCTACATCTCTGTGGAGTGCAGAAACAAATGGATACCGGTAGGTCTTGTCAACACGGGATCCGCTATTAACGTGTTCCTGTCAAGGACAGCATATGCAATCGGGTTGAAGCCCATGGACTTCGTGCCAACAGCCCAGGTGATAAGGGCATATGATAACACAAGCAGAGAGGTGATAGGGACCGTGAAAATTCAGACTCAGGTTGGTCCAGGACAACACGAGATTGACTTTCATGTCTTGGACATTCCCGCAACCTTTAATTTACTCCTGGGGCGGCCGTGGCTGCACCAGGTAAAGTCAGTCTCTTCCACACCTGCATCAGATGTTGAAATATCCCCACGGGAAGGGGGTGGCTATTGTTTTTGGGAATTCGTCAATCCATCCGCCGCCAGAAGTGTCTACACTGGTTTTGGAAATCGAGCACAACACAGAGGATGTGTTCCTATCCGAATTTACCCTAGCCGAGGCCCGGGTCATACAGAACATCTTAGCTGTTGATGAGGGGTTGTATGTTAGCACACAGTTAGTGTACCTCATGAATAAACTCCAACACATCCTCGGGATGGGATTAGGGAAGAGTGGCCAGAAGGGCATCGTAGTATCGGCCGAAGTGCCGCACAACCCGCATACCTCTGGCTTGGGTTATCTGCCCACCAAAGAGGACTGGGTGAGGAAAGGCAAGGAGATGGCTGGGAGAGCCAGAGCAAAGCAGGCAGCGAAGTCTTATGAATTAATGCACCGACCCATTCAGGGTACCCTAAACGGACGCTTTGTCTGGGAGGGGGAGGATTTTCCATTCTACGGCTTCCCAGAGCCATGGTTGAATGCAGAGAAGCGTTGCTTGCCAGGGTTTGAGATCTTCTTTGACCTGCAGTTATCTGAGGATGATGTTGCCGAGGAGCAGACAGACCCATCAGCTGAGGTTGAGCAGAATGAGAAAGTGAATTCTGAGAACACCGAAATTGAAATGGGGGTAGCGCTGGCTTGTCTACTTTCAGATCCTCCGATCGTACAGAAGTGCTTGGGGGATAACTTCTCGGTGTCTATGATCAGGAATGAAACGGCGGCGCGCCCACCTTCAAACATTTTGGATGCATCCATCGCACCCTCCTTCATCTAGCAGTACGAGGAGGGATTTTTATCAAACAGCACCGGGTCAGGTAGTGAGCCGGAATCTGATTCCACCGAATCTATGGAGTCGGAATCAGGTTCCAGCTCGTCTGAGTCTGAGTCCGGTATTCCTGGGGGTGACAACCTAGATGCCACAGTCCTGTCTAGGTCGTCTTTTTCTTTCTCTTTTGAGTCTGTTGTAATAGAGAAATCGGACGATTTGGAAGTGATTAATGAGAATGGAATGGCTGTGGTTTCAAAGTACTTTTCTGTGCCTTTGATTTATTGTACTAATCAGGACTTTCAAAATTTTGATGAAAACGACGAGGAAGAAATTCCTTCGGTTTTACAATGATTAATTGATCAAGAGCAGGAGAGATTTGTTAAACCCTTGGTTGATAAAAACACTACAGTTAATGGTGGTACTGAGAAGGACCCGCGGCTGGTCCAGATCGGGTCCACGTTGTCTTCGGAGGAGCGCGAGCGCTTAGTCGCTTTATTAAAAGATTTCAAAGATGTTTTCACGTGGTCCTACGAAGACATGCCTGGAATCGATCCTGAGATTGTACAGCACTGGATCCCTCTTGACCCAGAGGCCCAACCTGTTAAACAAAAACTCAAAAGGATCCGCCCGGACTGGGCTCTCAAGATTAAAGAAGAGGTCACCAAGCAAATTGACGCAGGGTTCCTGCTGGTATCTGAGTACCCAACTTGGCTGGCCAACATAGTTTCGGTGCCGAAGAAGGATGGCAGGATTTGGGTATGCGTGGATTTCAGGGATTTGAATAAAGCCAGTCCAAAGGACAACTTCCCTCTGCCGCATATCGATGAGTTAGTGGACTTCACTGTAGGGCATGCGTTGCTCTCATTCATGGATGGGTTTTCGGGCTACAATCAGATATTAATGGCACTCGAAGACCAAGAGAGACTGCTTTTACCACCCCGTGGGGGACATAGTGCTATAGGGTGATGCCATTTGGGTTGAAGAATGTTGGAGCTACATATCAACGGGCCGCGACTACGATATTACATGACATGATCCACAAAGAGGTTGAGGTGTACGTGGACGACATGATTGTCAAGTCCAAAGAAAGAGAGGGCCACTACACCGCCTTGCAGAAGTTTCTTCCAAAGGATCAGAGAATTTTGGTTGCGGCCTGTTTGGATGAACAGTAAATCCAAATCAGTTTAATTTTGTTTGAAAACGGGAAGGGCCCTGTTTGGATGAACAGTAAGTCCAAACCAGTTTAATTTGAATTCTGGATTTTATTTTTACCAAAAATAAAATTAAATTCAAATGTTTTTTGGCCCAAAAAGATTAGTATTGGGCCGAACAAGCCCAACCCAACTACGCGCCCAGCCCAGCCCGCGGCGTGCGCGCGTGTGTGGTGGTTTTTGGGTCCAATGGGTCTAGCCCATTTTGCCCATAACCTCTCCCTCTAAAACACTTGGGTACCCCTTGGGGCACACCCCAAGTACCAAACCCATGCCTTATAAACCCTTTCAAAACCTCCCACCAAATCAATGTAGGACAAGCCTTATTCAAACCTTTAAGGAATTTCCACCAAAACTCCATTTTCATGGAGCATACTTTGGCTTCAATTTCCCATCACTCGGTAATGGTTTTGAGCAACCAAATATACCACGTGAATCATAACGCGGCATAGAACGCGTTACCACTTTGACCCGTGTAAATCGATGCACAGGGCCCACCTAAAAATTAGACCAAACATGGGAAAAAATTCTGGTTTTACCCAGAATTTTATAACCATTTCCAACATTCTGTTGCACTGCAACTAAAACCACATTTATAAAGGAAAGATTTCATGTTCTAGAGTTTAGGAATTAAAATCTTTCTCCTTTTACACTTTTCTCAACAACCAAACAAAGCATTTAGAAAATACACACGGAGGAGTAGTGTATACCTTGGTTAGAATGATGTCAAGAAGCTCCATCTGTGCTTTGGAGTAGAAAATCTAAGTTTGATGACTGAAATTTATTTGATAAAAAAAACGAAATCAGTTATATATATATATATATAGAAATTAAGAGTAAAATTAATGAAAATGCAATATATTAATGAAAAAATATAAAAAGTTAGATCATATACTTGAGATGCCATCTCGAAGGTCTGAATTGGTCATTTACGGAGGGATTCAAAAGGTCGATTTAGTGAGGTTTATGGAAGAAGATGGAGTCAGATGCAGAAATTGAGACCCCGCTCATCTTCTTGCACCGATTCATCTTCTCTTCCAGTTCACAGATCCAAACACTGGCACACTAAAAAAATTTCAAATCCAATCTGCCATAGGCATACATACATATATATACATGAGAGGAGAGAGAGAGAGAGAGAGCGAGCGAGCGAGTGGCCTAAGCAGGAAGGGGTGTTCGTGCGAAAGGAAAAATAAAGAGAAGACTGAAGAAGAGAGAGAGATAGATCTACGTTGGAGTATGAGATAGATCATAAAAATGAGATCGATTGAAGCTGAAGATCTTAGATCTCCATTGAAGTCCTAGACAGAGGCCCCGTTTGGTAAAGCTTTGGAAAAGTGATTTTAGATTATAGCTTAACAGATTATAGCTTATAACTGTGAACATAAGTTGTTAACCTGTTTGGTGCAGCTGTGGGATTATGGATTTAAGCAGCAAAGTAGTGTTTGGTTGATAAGCTGTAAAATAACTTTTTGCTATATAATTGTCATTTTTGCCCTTGTATGATATAAAAATGATTATTTTGTCATTTTTTTCAATTTTAAATTTAAAAACGTTATTTCATTTATAAAAGTTAATATAATTAGTATTACAAAAATTATTATTTTCATTAATAGTATCAATTAGTATAAAATTATTTCATTTTTTCATTATAAATTAATTAGTGTCAATTAATGGCTTAATTAGCATCAATGCTCTTTTTTTTTTCTTTTTCTTTTTTCTTTTTCTCCT
This sequence comes from Camellia japonica, assembly GCA_030407325.1. Classification (NCBI taxonomy): domain Eukaryota; kingdom Viridiplantae; phylum Streptophyta; class Magnoliopsida; order Ericales; family Theaceae; genus Camellia; species Camellia japonica. The sequence continues at coordinate 5,114,182 of JAPPVO010000024.1, read as the reverse complement.
TATTTTCTTTTCTCTGCTTTCTTTTTCTCCTTAGTATTAATGTTGTGATGTCAATACATTATTTTTCTTTATATTAATTTCAACTAGTTATTTAATAGAAGTTATATTAATTTTAATTTTTTTTCATTACAATTAATAGTATAACAATTGTTATTTTTTTAATTTAGTGATATTTCATTTCTTCATTTTTAGTAATTCATTTATTCATTTGACAAATCCTTTCATTTTTTTCAATTTATATCATTTTTTTAGTGATATTTCATTTTTCATTATAAATTAATTAGTGTCAATTAATGGCTTAATTAGCATCAATTAATACTAAAATTGTTAATTAGTATAAATTAATATAAAATTTATTTCATTAATATAAAATTGTTAATTAGTATCAATTAATTAGTATCAATAGATTAATTAGTGTCAATTAATGGCTTAATTAATATTATGATTTTTAATTAATTATTATTATTTGTATCAATAATTTATTTCATTTTTTATTAATTATTATTATGATTTTTAATTAAAAAAACACTGAAACCTCCACACAAAAAAAAAAAAACAACTGAAATCCATCGCCGGAGACGAACCAACGCCGGAAAGAGAGAGAGCAGTAGCGAAGAACCAATGCTGGACGACGACGGACGGTTGATCGTCACCGTCGATCGTCACGCAGTCAATTGTGACTCTAGGGTTTCAGATCGCGATCGTCACGTAGTCGATGGTTAGGGTTTCGATCGTTGAGAGAGAAAGAGAGAGGGAAAAGAGATCTAGTCCGCAAAGCTAGGGTTTCAATCGCTAAGAGAGAGAGAGAGAGAGCACTGATTCGTGAGAGAGAGAGAGAGAGAGAGAGAGAGGAGAGCACTGGTTCGTTGACCACCGGAAATCGCCTCTCTCTCTCTCTCTCTCTCTCTCTCAGAGAATGAACAGTGATGCTTGGTGGTTTATATAATGGCAATTTGGTAATACTTCAAATTAGTAAAGGGCATTTAAGTAATTTTGCTCCTCAATTTGTAGTTAACCACTTAAGCTGAATGAATAAGCACACTAGAGGCCACTCAGCCAAAAAACACTTTTTTAGCTTAATTTAAGCTACAAAAAGTGATTTTAAGTTTTACCAAACATACCAAAACAGCTTAAAATAATCTGTAAGCTGAGTTAAGCAGCTTTTAAGCTCTACCAAACACCCCAGAGAACCCTAGACAGAGAAGAGAGAACAAATCAGAGTTGTACAATCAAGAGCACGAATTTGACAAATTAGGGCAAATGGATGAGATTTTATTTGCCTATTGTTAAGATGATCAAAATATTTCGTCTCTAAAATCTTCACACATTAGCAACCAAATTAATTGGTCTCTAGCTCTTAACCATATCAAACACGCGCTGATCAACTAGTCAAATGAGAGTAAGTGCAACTTTTTTTTTCCCCTTGTAGCACATATCATGAAGGAATATGGTGTATTTGTATAGCTTTCTCCTAAAATTTATTTTTGTCCCTAAATGACGGCTTTTAGAGAACAAATTCAATTGGTCCCTAAATATTAGTCTCTAAATCACTAATTTCATGTAGTATTAGGACACAAAGAGGGCTGATCAAATTTTACTTGATTTGGTTACTTGATGGTTATGTTTGGTTTAGCTTTTAGAAAAAAATTTCTATTTAAAAAATTAAGCGAAAATCATTTAAAAAAATTTAAAAAAAAAAAAAGAAACCTAGAGTTTGACACTCATAACAAATCAAACCTTGAGGTTTTAATTTCGTCAATTTAAACAATTTTTTTAAATATATTTTGGCAAAAGTTAAACCTTCGTTTATTTCTATTAATACATTAACAGAAATATTTTCTTATACACATGGCAGAGGAGGTGGTGTAATCTCGAATTGGTGGTTTCCCGCACATCGCCTATCCTGTCTTACCATTGTCCCTTCTCCAATCATCTCTTTCGCTAAGTCTCCAACATTAATCTATATCTATATATGCAGTATGTATATACAGAAAATGTGCAATATATATACAGTAAATGTGCAGTAGATTAACAAAAATACCCTCAACTTCGTTAGTATATTATAGCAACCCGGGTTTTAACCTGATCCTTTTACACTCCTTGATTTTGGATTTTGGATTTTGGCATCTATTGGTGTTGTCGTTATCTGTTTTAGTCCTATGTCAACTTGGAGTTGTGAATTGTTTCTATTGAGTTATGTTGAAATAGATTGGGACTTAGTATTTCTAGAGTGGTTTTGGCTGTCTGAGTTTGAATTCGCTCGAGTGGTATTTTGGTCACTCGAGCGGTCTTTCGTCTCCTAGTTTATGAGTTTGTAGTCTGAACTTCTGGAAGTAAGTCTTTCTTCGCTCGAGCGATGTTTTGGTCACTCGAGCAATCTATTCAGTAGAGTTGATCTTTTGAGAGTTTGGTTATTTGCTCAAGTCTAATTTTGGTTGCTCGAGTTGTTTGTTTGTATAAAGCCGCAAGGTAAGATCTTTTTACTCACTTTTTTACTCACTTTTTTGATTTCTCTTTCTTTCTCTCTATCTCTCTATCTCTACAAGTATCTAAAACTCAAAAAGTCTCATCTCTCTCTAAATTTCTTTCGTAAATCTTTCGATCTACTTCAATCCACGAATCTCGCTATCCTAGTTCCTTGGGATTAAAGGTAGAGATTGAGAAACGGATCATTTTGTATGGGGTGAAAATTGCTTAGCCCACGAGGAACTGCAAAGGTAGGCCGCAATTTGAAGATCGTGCCGGCAAAGAGTTGGTTGCACCCGTGGTGTGTTTCATCGCGCCCGTGATAAGTCGTCTATTTAAGTCGTCAGTGCGTGCAAAAAATCACTTTTTCAGATCTCTTCTCTCTCATTTACACCATTTCAATCTATTTAAGCTTTAAAGCTTAGGTTTCATCTATTTTAAGTGATCTTTTGACTCTAGTTCCATATGCCAAAATGTAGAGGCCTGTGAGGACTTCGATTCAATCTGAGCGGATCGTGTTTTCTTTGCTGGTGGATTTTAAACTTTTCTTTACTTCGTTTCAAGAGGTAGGGATTCTTCAGCTCCTTTTCAATACCTCGCTATAGATAGATGTGTGGTAAATTTTGTAGTATTAAAAGTATGATTTTAAAACATGATTTAATTAAAAGCAGATGGGTTAGTTAGGATTTGGATTTATGGATTTAAGTGTTGGGTTTATGGTTGGTTTTTTGATGTTGAGCACGTTGAGATAAAGTGTTGGGAAGTCTGAGCTTCTAAGCAAGAGATTGTGGAAAGATAAAGGCGGTTGTGTTGGTTTTGGGTTGTATTTGAACATAAAGGAATTAGGGTTTTGATAAATAATAAACGAGTATTGATGTGTACTGGATATGTTGGGGATTTAGAAGTGTGGAAATTGGTTTTCAAAACAAATTGACATTTCATTAATTCTTTTACAAAATTGAGAATTGGAATTGGGTTTATACGTATTTGTGTTTGCTTTTCAATGATTAGTATCTGTAGAGTTTTGTCCTTGGCCATCGGTGGAGGATGGTATTAATTGTTGCTTAGTAGATGCCATGTGTAGGCATTGCGTGTTAGATTATGTAATCTAGGATTGTGTTGTGTGGTTATAAATAAATGTTTCTATTTGTTTGTTAGTTCAATACTATGTTGATAGTATAACGATTCCGGTTTAGATTTGACCCATTTCTTGCTTTTTGAATCTGGGAATCCATGTCCTTAATTATTGTTCATTTCAATTTCATCTTGTTACTAGTTGAGTTCGCTATTTGGGAGTCGTGGTTGTGTTTGAAATAGGTTTAGAGTTAGTTTTTCAAAAGAGTTGTTGCCCAAAATTTTGCTTGTTCACTTGAGCAATCTTTTACAGTTTATAAAATTACTGCAAGTGAGGAATCTTCGCTCGAGCAGTGTTTCCTGCGCTCGAGCGGTCTTTTGCAGGTTTGAACTTCTAGGAGGGGGTCATTGTGTGCTCAAGTGGTGTCAATTATTGTGTCTGACGCTCAAGCGATGTTTTGGTAACTTGAGCGGACTGTGCATTTATCAGTCCAAGAAAAGGGTATTTTGTGTCACTTTTTCATCTCTCTCCCTCTAAACATTTCAAAAATCCTAAATCTTCACACACACACACACACTCTCTCTCTCTCTCTCTCTCCCTCTAGTTCTTGTAATCAAGCTCCAAATACTCATAATCCATTGATTTCCTAACCCTAGTCCTTTGGAGAAAAAGGTAGAGCACGTCAAGGGCTTCATTTTAATCGAAAGAGTTATCATTTTCGGCTCTACCAAGCTTCAACTCTTGTTCTCTCTTGTCTTCTACTTTGAGGTAGGGATTCCTTCAACCTTTGATATGAATTTTACCTTAGTTATTTGTCTATTGATAGGGTATAGTGATTTGGGGATTTTTGGTTAAATCTAGGGTTTGGTTTTGAATTGAAAAGAGGGGTTTTCAAATGGATTCATGAGAAAGGTTGTGGGAATGTGTTTATGATTGAGATTTGTTAAAATGGTGGGTTTCTTTACTTAAAATTGATTTTGTAAGTAAAGAGGGTTTTGTTCTAAAATTATGGATATTTGGTTTGTGAAAGAAAATGGAAAATGATGTTGGATATGGTAAGAATGGAACAATGTATATGTTGATAATGATGGTGGAGTTGGATATGTAATATCAGTCCTATTATGAAAATGAAGAGATTATATCTATTGTTGAGAAATTATTTGTTGTATAGAAATATTAATTTTGGGCTATCGGTGGAGGATAGCTTGATTGTTGTAAAAATTGCATGAAGATTAGGTAAATTAAAACTAATAATTCTTTCATCTTGCATTGAACGTTGTTGCATACATAAACATGGAAAATGCTTTGTTTTGAGAAAAAATAGGTGAATACCTTGGTGAATTTGGTTAGGGGGTGTGGTTGTAGTTGTTATGTTGACCTGAGTATCCATGGTGAAAGTCCGGAAACCCGCGTGGTTAGGTGCCGATCCTTCCGGTTACTATCGGTAAAATGGCTTTGGTAGTGCTTGTATAGCTTACTGCCAGACACGTACCTAGACATTCCCAATGTTTTATATCCATTGCCTTGTTTTCTGTTATAAAAGGATTATTTTTATGAATTAATTCATAATTTGGAATTGCATTGTTTTGAAATGAAAATGTGAAATGTTTGACAAATAGGATGCATTTGTGCATTCACATTATGACTTTGTTAAGACTCATATATTGCGTTAAAGTATCTATACTAGACTTTGGCTCACCTTATGTGGAAAACAACTTTCAGGTTCTGATGATATGCCTCCACCAAGGGCATAGCTTGGGAGGATTTGGAGCCAAGATCTTCTTTCGTTTTATTTGATGTTGTAGGCACCCCATTTTTGACCGGTCTTAAGACTTTGACGTCATCGTTTGTGCACTCGATGATTGCGCATGTTTGTGCTACTTTTGAGTGCCCAAAGGTCTCGGCCGATAACCTTGTCTTTGAGCCTCTAAACCCTCTGTGTTTTGGCCTTATTTTTAGGCCAAACCTTGGTGCCTCTTGGCTGAAGGAGAGTGGAGCCTTGCCGGCCACTTTTGGCAGTTGCCAACCACTTTTTCTCCTTGCCAACTGGTTGGAGTGGTCGGCCAGCTAGTTGAAGTGGCCGGCCGACCACTTAACTAGCTGGCAGCCATTTTTTCTCCTTTTTAGATATTTTCAGATCTTTTGAGCCAGCTTTGGCTCACTGAACTCATCCTCCATACACGTATGGAAGGAAAGGATACAAGCTTTTAGCTTGTCAAGGAAGCTTGTGCTTGCATTGCTCTATATAAGGGGAGCTCCCTCCCCTTATTTGAGGGTTCATATTTTTCAGAGCAAAAAAAATCTCCCTCTCTCTCTAGAATTCTCACACTCTCTCTATATTGTGCTATTTTGAGCCTTAAAGTGTTGTTTCTTCACACTTTTGCACACAAACACCTACTCAAACACCTTCACTTTGGAGCTGAGGTCCCTTGGAACTTGTTTTGAGGTCTTAGACTTGGTTTTGGCTTAGAATTGTTGCTGAAGTTGCTGTCTTGTTGTTGTTCTTCAAGGGTAAGACACTTGTCCCTTTTAAGCTTTGTTTTGATCAAGAGCTTGACCACCTTTGCATGCTACTTTAAGGCTAGTTTTAGCCTCTTAATAACTCTGTTTTAAAGGCTTTAAAATATTGGTTTGAGCCTTATGTGGTTAGGGGGGTGGTTCCCCTCTTTTACTCTTTGGCTTGTTAAGCCTCTTAAGCCACCTCTCTAAGCTTTTGAATCACCCCTTGCTTGGCCTTTTAACCACTGAAACTCAGAGGAATTTCAGTGGTAAAAAGTTGTTCTTGTGGCCCAAAATAGGAGGGGGTGATCCCCTCTTCTTGTATTCTTGTTTGCTTGTGTTGGTAGCCTAATACATGAGCATGTATTTCTCCTTTTTTGAAGCTTAGTCCAAGCATGTTTTTGTGACTTTTTGGACCTGCCATGACTCTGCTTTTGGTTGATTTGGTCATTGGTTTCTTGCATCTTACACTTGTAGTGTAATCCTACTTGTTGGCTTAACATGCATCATGCCTTATGCCTCTCATTCTAGCTTATGTTAGCTCCATCTCAGCATGTTTTTGCCATTATTTTAGCATGCCTTAGCTCTGTTTTGAATGTTTTTGGCCATGTGTGACTTGCCTTGTATGGTTGTAGTGTAAAAGGCCTTGACTAGTTTTGAGTTCCAAAGTCCCTAGCATGCTTTACTTGTGTTATTTGCATGCCTTGGCTTCATTTCTCACATGATTTCAGTGCACATAGCATGGTCACACTCTCACATATTCCACTCTTTCAATGCTTTTGAGAGTTCTGCTTTATGCCTTGATCATGAGCCAATACGTATGCATGCTTGTCTAAGCTTTTGGGCTACCATTTTAGCATATTTTAACCTTTGTTTTGGCATGATTGGGCTCTGTCCAGAGCTAGTTTATTTGTTTAGGCTATGTATTGCATGCCTCTTATGTGAAGCCCTTGACTAGCTTTGAGTTCTAAGGACCCTAACATGCTATACTTGTGTGGTTTGCATGATATGTCATCATTTGGCATATGATTTCAGTGCTTGTACCTCTGTCATGCTCTCATATATATCACTCTTTCAATGTGTTTGAAAGTTAAGCTTTGTGCCTTGCTTGCGAGCGAATGAATAGCATGCATTTCTTGCTTTTTGTACCTAAGTCTTAGTGTGTTTTGGCCACTGTTTTGGAGTATCTTAGGTTTGTCCATAGCTGGTTTGACCATTTGAGATTGATAGTGCATGCCTCATGTGTAATGTTCTTCACTTGCTTTAGTGCTCTTGGCCCCTTTTAACATGTCTTGCATGCATTGCTTACATGATTGAGTCTTGCGCATGCCGCTTTAGCATTGAAAGATACACATGTTGTATGCATTGCTTTGTGTTTGGATCGGACGTTAATCCAAACACAAGAAATGTGAGACGTTTCATACTGTACAGGGGTTCTTTAATTTATATCAGTGGTTCAAATATATTAGCGGTTGAGTTAAGAACAGTTCAGTGGGGTATATTGTGACCAGTGTACAGACGTGATAATTGAGCCGAAATGTTGCCGGATTTTGCCTAATGTATGTTTTGTTTGTTTGTTTGTTTTTCTTTTGCTAGGTAGTTAATTGACCATAGCTTCAGAAAATTCTGACATCCCTCAAAATCTATGGACTCGTGCTGGTAGGCTCTATAAACTACAAACCTAGTTCAAGGTCAACCAGTGTTGATATCACTTCCATCAATCATCTGTAGAAAGAGGGTCAGAATCCGCCTGATTTGGTAGAGATGATTGACAATCTTCAGTGAACCATGGACAAATCTTAACCACACAATGGCCGCTCAGGGCAATGCCATTGCTGGGATACAACAACCAGTTGGGGCAGCTATTGTACATCTGTTGACCATCCGTCATCCGATTCCACACCGCCTCCACCAATCAAGAATTTCCCAGGACTTGGTTAGCAAGAAGAACTAGCCCAAGCTCCAGCCTTCAAAGCTCCGGCATAGCCTATTAAAGAGCTCTTCCCCCTGGACCTCGTTGAATTTGACCCGACTATGTTAAAGATATCCAAATTGGAAAAGATGTTCAAAAAACCCCCAGGGATCAATTTTATTCCAGACATCGAAGATGGTTGCACCAAGGGTGCTGTGAGATTATCGGAAAGATTCAAAATGCCACATGTGGACCGGCTTGATGGGTCTGGAGACCCTATGTTGCATATATGTTTGTTCTCAGATGTTTTTAAACCCATGGATTTGACTCCGTCCCAAGAAATTGTCTTTATTTGGAAGGACTTTGTCGGGAGTGGCTACCATCTGGTACGCCAAATTGGAGGATAAGGTAAAGCAAAATTGGGAAGAGTTAGATAAGGCCTCCATCACTCAGTATTCCTATACTCATCAAGAACCCAAGGAAAGTTTCATGGAATTCATAACCAAGAGGAGGGCCAAGGAGCCCATGATGACCAATAGGCCCTTTGAGAAGGACCAGATACGTATGGTAGTGAGAAACTTGCATGGGAAAATGCTGCAAAAGATGATAGTCGTTCCACTTTTCACCTTCAAAAAGTTGCATGAAATTGGTGTTCAAATTGAGAATGCCATTCAACAGAGCATTATTATAGATGAGAAGGAGCTTGTTCAAAAGACTTTTCTCCGTAGTTCCAATGCTCCCACTAGTGGTACCACAGTTGCGAAAGTCCCAAAAATCAACACCGTTACTACCACCACAAAAATTGTTATCCATTTGAAGTCTATATTCTTAAGAGCACTGATCTGTACATGATGGATACACCTTAATCCTAGTCAAGACCTGAAGATCTTGTGGTGGCAGTGTTTTCACAATTTGGAGACGAAGAGATAATGATAAAGAAAGAGAAGAATGAGAAAGAAGAAGAGACAAACCAAAAAATAGAAATAGGGAAACTGCCAGAGGAAGGATACGATCCCAGTAGATACATAGTGCCGGTTGATTCATCAAAACTGGAGATTGTTTGTCCTGATTCATTCTCCATTAATGTTATCAAGGAATATGTGTCCGACCAAGAGTTGGATGACTTGGATAGACTAGAAGAGGACTTGAATAACCTCCATTTCTTTGAAGAACAAGACTTGGAAGAGTTACAAATTGAATGGTGGAATTTGAACAGTCTGGCAAGTAACCATGGATGGACAAACAGTGAGGAGAACATAGAAAGTAGAGGGAGATGATAAGGAGGCAGAAAGCAAAGCACGAGCTAGTAGGAAAACAAAAGGGAAGAGAAAGATTGGTAAAAGTAGTGAAACCAGGAAAAATAGTAAGCCAGAAGAATCCGAGGTAGAAAAGATTGAAAGAAGAGTGCTAGAAGGGATTGAGAGAGAAGTACCAAAACTAGAAAGAATTGGGTTAACTAGGCTGACAACAGAAGAATAAGGCAAAGAGCTAGCTAGTATAGGCACACTAAAGAAGAAGGGAGATATTTGCAAAAATTCAGTCAACGTCACTGTACCAGCCAAAAGGTGATGATCATAGCATTGGAATGATTCTTGTTGAACCGGATAATTGCCTATCCATTAATGACAGCGAGTGATGGGATGATAATGATATCCATCTCGCTCATACCGATGAAGGTTGGGGAAACAATGCACCAGATAACACCTGGTACCTTAAGGAGATCGATCATCCAACTAGGAGTGAGCGTTACTTCAAGCCCTCACATCTAGACCAAGGAGAGCCTCCGGGTAAAGATAAAGAGGTAGATAAAGGAAGGGAGAAGGAGAATGAGGAAGAAAAGGACTCGATATTAAAACACTTAAAGAAGATCCAAGCTAATATCTTGATTTGGGGACTACTCATGGCTTCATGGGAACACCGTCAAGCTATGCTCACAGCTTTGAGCAAAGCAAAGTTGTTAATAGATTCCATGCCAAAGCAAAGTTGTTAATAGATTCCACACTAGATTAGTTGGTATCATTGATCATGCCAACCGAGCTAGTCCCAACTATGACCTTCTCAAATAAAGAACTTCCGCCAAAAGGATTAGAGCACAACAAACCTTTGTTTGGGTCTTTGGAATGCAGAAAGAAATGGGTCACAATGGTTCTTACTAATACAGGGTCGACTATAAATGTGTGCCCTTCGCGTATTGCTTACGATAGGGCTAAAATTGACAGACTTTGTACCTACAAGCCAGTTGATCTAGACATATGACAACATTAGCCGAGAGGTTATGGGTACCATCAAAGTGCCGATTATGGTCCTGCCACGGAGCATAAAGCTGAGTTCCATGTCATGGATGTCCCCGCAACATTCAAATTGTTGTTGGGTGGACCATGGCTACATCAAATGAAAGCAGTTTCCTCCACAGTATATCAACTAGTAAAGTGTTCATATGATGGAGGAATTGCTACGATTTTGGGACCTTGTCTATTCATCCTCCGCCAAAAGTCACAACGCCAATACTGGAGATTGATCATAGGAAAGAGGATATTTTTCTTTCTGGGTTTACTTTGGTTCAGGCCTAATTGGTGCAAACTATCATGGCTGAGAAGGAAGAGATGTATATAGGTGCTCAGTCCATCTACTTCATGAGCAAACTAGGACATTGTGGACGCGCTCCCGGGAACTCTCCGATATCCGCACGTGCGATAAGGGGCGCGCGCGAATCTCGTTTTGTTCTGAGCTACCACAGTTCGGACTCAATGTCACGGTTCTGAATCTAATCTTGCAAAGTGCAATGTAAGACCAATAAATCACCACCAAAGAGTCCAAATCCGACAAATCGTTTTGGAAAACTGATTTTTATAAAGAAGTGCCAAACATGGACTGCTTTGTCAGATACAGAGTCGCCACCTAAATATTTTATTTTGGGAAAATTTAGGAAACCCTGACTCGTGCCTAAGGCCATGTGTCCGTCATCACCAAAGTTGCCTCGGCTCGGGAACTTGGGTACGAGAGGGGAAGGTCATGCAATGAGCACCCCCGCTCGCCCAATCAAAGATCGGCCTGCACTAAGCATGATATTTTGTTTTTGAAAACACATGTGCTCTTATTCCGGTTAATTAGATAATCTTACTACGTAATGCGCACAGCATACAAGTATAGACTAGATCACCTAATTTGGAACAAAACATTGCATGTTCATTTGTGAAAATGGTTTTGAAGTTTGCTACTCGCAAGTAGGCTAAATCCGGGATTCAATGAATTGTTCCAATTCAAGCAACCCAGCCTTCACCCACAGACATTCAGGCAGTTATATCAAATAAGCAATTAGCCTCATGGCAAGCATGCTTTCATGGTAATCGATAACACACATGCAGTATGCTAAAGCGTAAACACTCACAGTGTACTTCGAGCCAAAACAAAGAACTAGTTAGAAATCATGCATGATCCTAGTTCATGTTAAGATGGCTAATGCAACACATGCAAGAATGCAACTAAAATAGGCTCGGCTATTCTAGAATGTCATGTGAAATGCAACGTGATAACATGTTGTTGAACACGTATTCAAGTAAATGTATTGAAAATACAATGCAGTTAGTATGATGCGCCAAGCCCGGTGCATGCAATACAGATGAATGGATGCACGCATGCAAGCATAAGGTATACTAAACAAAATATGCCCTAAAACTAACCATCGTAAGCAGTTAAGTAAAAAGGAGAAAGAAATGCGGGTTGGAAGACATGCATCACACACACGCACGCTTATTACAACAATTGGCCCTCTCGACGGAGGGACCGAATAGCTAACTAGCTAATCTAAGCTAATTAAACTAATTATTACATCACCAAACTAATTAACTAACAAGCTAATTAATTGCTATTACAACATAAATCGAATAGTTAAGCGCATTAACTATTTAAGTACAAACCTAAGCTAGCTATCTAAGCATGGTAGCTAAGGAAAGCAATAAAAACAGGAGCCTCGAGACGAGAAGAATTCATGCATGCCCGGTCGCTTCGTTCGGAAACCCAACGCGATGCCCCGACTTGCCTCTGTTTGCAACTGTTCTCAGAAACTTGCACCAAGCTCCAGATAGCTTCT
>JAPPVO010000024.1:5043796-5102040 GCA_030407325.1 Camellia japonica | reverse complement strand
ATATTGTATGTACAGTTCATTCGAGGCTGGCGCGACCGTACGATATTGTATGTACAGTTATTCGAGGCTGGTGCGACCAGACGATATTGTATGTACAGTTCATTCAAGGCTGGTGCGACCAGACGATATTGTATGTACGGTTCATTTGAAGCTGGTGCAACCAGACGAACCGGACGGTACCGTATTCTCCGTGTGAGACATAGCGAGAATTGTATGATTCTCTTACATCCTTTCTGCATGTGATGTAGTTTGGTCTGTATTCGCTTGCTTAAATTGTTGCATTTATTGTGTGTATTTGCTGCATTACAGCTTTCTTTGCATGATCATAGGTTATGTCCGGCATCGTGCATGTCCTTTGCATTTTGCCCCTGCCTGCGGGCACATCTCTTTGATTATCTCGTCTGTTTGTCTAAGTCTTCGGCCCTGTCAAAAATGGGTCGTCTCTAGGCTTTGACATTCACTCCCGTCACTTATGACTTCCGAGTTCTGTCAAAGAGGGGCAACTGTAGAAACCCCATTTTTGACCGACCTTAAGACTCAGACGTCATCAGTTGAGCGCTCGGTGATTGCGCATGTTGTGCTCGTTTCGAGGTTTCGAAGTTCTTGGCTAAGAGCCTCACCTCTGGACCTCGGGACCCTTTCTACTTTAACTCAATCCGCGGATCAAGTTTTGTTTTCTCTTTCCGGAGGGAGGGAGAGGTCTTGTGGACCATCTCTCAGTGGTCATAGACTACTTCTCGTGGTCGTAGGCCACTGTTCCCATTTGGAGACTAGTTTCCGGTTTTCGGAGCCGTCGGCCGTGCGCCTCGGTTCGGGACCACTTAACATTCTCCGTTTGGCACAGTTTTTGGAACACACCTTGTTTCCTCTGTCTAGAGGGACACTGTGGTCTGAGAAACCACTTTTGTGGTCATACACCACTTTTTGTGCTCAACAGCCAGTTTTCGAGGCACCGGGCCGCGCGTCTTGCCTCCCGAACTCTCGTTTTGCATCCGTGTTGGTTTGTTCTTGGCACGAACCTTGTTTTCCTTGTTTGGAAGGTGGTACAAGGGTGGGAGACCAGCTTTCTCCTTGGAAACCAATTTCTTCCCGCCAGCCGGTTTTCTAGTCTGGAAACTGGTTTTCTTGGTCTTTGGGCCACATTTTTTGGTTTTCCACCCCACCATTGGCTTGCTTTCAGTGTGGAGACCACCATTTCCCCCTGCCGACCAGCTTTTTATCTGGGAGACCACTTGCCCTGGTCGACCGACCAGGGAAAGTGGTCGGTCGACCACCTTTTCTAGTCGGCTGGTTTCTTCTTGTTTTGTCAGATTGTGTGGATGCCACATGTGCCAGCTGGAAGGCACAGACTGTATCCTCCATACACGTGTATAGAGGATTTGCATCCAAGCTTTTAGCTTCTTGAGGAAGCTTTAGCTTCAAACCTCTATAACAGAGGCCCTCCCTCTCCTTTGCACAGGTTCAGAAAAATTTCCTAAGGCAAATACATATCTCTCTCTATATCTCTATATTTTGGCTCAAAGTGTGTATTGTTCTTGACTTATTGCACCACACCTCACAGCCATACACCTCCACCATTGATCTGAGGTTCTTGGAGGGTATTTTCAGAGGTTGAAGAGTTGGTTTTTGGTCCTAAAACTTGCTGGTTTTGCTGAGCTTCAAGGGTAACTCTCTTTTCCCTCTTTTTAAGCTCTATCTTGATCATTCTCTTAGCCATACTTGCATGCATATTTAGGCTTTGTTGTCAACTGAAAAAAGCTTCATATTTAAGTGTTTTTCATGTTTGTTTAAGGCTCTTTTGTGTTGAGGCCATCTACCCTCTTGCATGCTCTATTTAGCCTTGTTTTTGTGCCATGCCATGAGACCTTTGTGTTGATCTTTGCTTGGCCTTTTAGCCACTGAAATCCAGTGGATTTTCAGTGGTTGGCATGTGGTTTTGAGGGCCTAAATCAGAGAGGGGAGACCCTCTCTCTTTTGGCCTTGTTTGTTTGCATTTTTGGCCTTTCAAAGGAGCACATACTTTCATACTTCCAAGGCTTGGTTCAGGCCCTTTTTGGTGACTTTTGGGACCTGCCTAGACTCTGTCTATGGCTGGTTTGGTCACCTTGTGTTTGCCTCTTGCATGTGTAGAATAATCCCTTTCATGGCTTATCAAAGTAGCACCTCATTCTTGCATGTATTGGTCATGTCTCAGTGGGTTTTTGGCCATCATTTGGCATGTCATGATTCTGTTTTTGGCTGGTTTGGTAGCCTCTCATATGCTTCATATGCTTGTAGTGTAAATCATGTTTACTAGCTTGAAATGCATGATGTTTTGGCCCTCTATTCTAGCATATTTTGGCCTTGATCCAAACTGATTTTGTTCATATTTTGGGCTGCCTTAGCTCTGTTTTGAGGCCTCTTGGTCGAATGATGCTTGCCATGCATGCTTGTAGTGTAATAGCCTTGCCTAGCTTTGAGTTTTTGAGGTCCCTTGCATGCTTAACTTGAGGTATTTGCATGTTTTGGCATTATGAGGAATGTTATTTCAGACCTTATTTCTTGGCCATATTCTCATAGTTGTCACTCTTTCAATGTGCTTGAGAGTTGCATCGTTATACCCATTTGTGAGCCATTGCATGAGCTTCATTTTGTGGCCTTTCAAGCCATCATCTTAGTTCACTTTTGCCCCTATTCTGGCCTGCATAGGGTCTGTTTGGAGTTGGTTTGGCCATTTGAGCATTGCCTTGCATGCCTATAGTGTAATACGCTTCACTAGTTTCGGTGCTTGAGCCATTCAACGTGCATTGTGTGAGTTGTTTACATCATTTGGAGTCACTTTGTTTGCCATTTCAGAGTTGGAAAATGTGCCCTTGCACTCCATATTTCATCCTTTTCAATGCGTTTGGAAAGTTGTGTTTTATGCCTTAGGCTTGGGGCCATTGCATTGGGCATGTTTGCATGAGTTTTGGAGCCTTGTTTTCATCATCTTTGGCCACTGATTTGGGTGTGGCTGAGGCTCATCCATTTTGGTTTAAGTCCATTTTGCATCGAGTATGCCATTGTAGTTCATAGCATTGAGTATGCCACGTTGTCGCATGATTGATCATCGCATTGTGCATGCCTTTTTCATCTCATTGTGTATATTAGTTCCATGTGCATTGTGTATGCTAGTGTCATGAGCATTGTGAACGCTATGTAGCTTATAGCATTGTGTATGCTAGTTGCATGTTTGCATGTTTGCATGTTATCCTTTGCATGTTTGCATCACTTAGTTGCATTGCATTAGGATTGCATGCTAGAGTTGCATATGTGCATGCCATGTTTGTTGCATTGTGTTTGGGATAGGAGTTAGCCCGAACAAGGGAAACGAGGGACGTCTCGTACTCAAAGTGACGAAACGTGCCTCGATTCCCGGTCGCCGACATTCTTTACTACCCATGATGGAGTTGTTGGCTTTAGGTACTTGTATGTGCATTCATTTCACATTGAGTCATGCAATTTGGCTCCTCGGCCATCATGCATTGAAATGCGTGATTGGTGGCCCGAGGGTCAAGGACTACACTCCCTTGAGCTTATGCAATGATGGGGAGAGTGGTCTTGCACACATGTGTTACAAATACTTTGTCGTGCCTCTCTCTTTCCCTTTGTTGCAGAAAACCAGAAACCAGGAAAGGAAACTAGTCAGCCGACCAAATTTACTGTGCAGGCCGACCACTTTTTTGGTTTCCACCACAAAAGGTGGTCGGTAGTTGGTCTCCATGCCTATAAGCTGGTCGGCAGCCTTCCACAGATTCCCAAGGTGGAGTTTCATCTCTCTGGAGCTTTGTGCAAGTTTCTAAATTCAATTGCAAACAAGGCGAGTTGGGGTGTAGCGAGGGACTTCCGAACAAGGCAATTCAAGCATGCATGCGTCCTTTGTCATTCAAAGCGGAGCTAAGGCAGCCCACATTCATTTAGTTTGTATGCTCATTTAGATTGCTTACTAGGTTAATGTTGTGTAATAATCAGCTGTAGTTTGTTATTTATTTCATTGTGTAATAACTAGTTTAATTAGATTAGCTTAGATTAGCTAGTTGGTTATGTATTATTCATTCGGACCCTTCTCCGAGAGGGCACTGTTGTAAATACGTGTGCGTGTGTGTGATGCATGTCTTCCAACCCCCATTTCTTTCTCCCTTTTATTTACCAGCTTACGATGGTTAGTTTTAGGGCATGTTTTTAGGGCATGTTTCAATTAGCATCCTTATGCTTCGCATGTTTGCATTCATTCATCTGTCTTGCATGCACCGGGCTCAGCGCATCATACTACCTGCATTATATTTCAATTCCGAGTTGAATATATGTTATCTGTAGCATCTCATATGCCATCTTAGAATAGCCGAGTCTATCTTAGTTGCATTTTGCATGTGTTGCATTAACCATCTTGACATGAACTAGGATCATGCATTGATTACTAACTAGTTTCTGTTTTGGCTTGGAGTACTCGGTGAGTGTTTATGCTTTAGTATCCTTGCATGTGTGTGAGTAACTACCATGATAGCATGCTTGCCATGAGGCTAACTGCTTATGTGATATACCTGCCTGAATGCCTGTGGGTGAAGGTTGGATTATTTAAATTGGAGCAATTCATCGATTGCGAGTTTTAAGCCCACTTGAGAGTGGCAAATCACCATGTTTTCTAAGCCCACTTGAGGGTGGCAAAATCCGCATTTTAGCCTACTTGCAAGTAGCAAACCGTTTTAAAAAACAAACATGAGATGTTTTGTTCTAACTTAGACGATCCAGTCTATACTTGTATGTTGTGTGCATCACGTAGCAATTCTAGGCTAATAAACAGGAATAAGAGCACATATGTTTTCAAAAACAAGATATCATGTTTAGTAGTGGCCGATCTTTGATCGGGCGAGCGGGGCTGCTCATTGCATGACCTTCCCGAATCGTACCCAAGTTCCCAAGCCGAGGCAACTTTGGTGATGACAGACACGTGGCCTTAGGCACGAGTCAGGGTTTTCTAAATTCTCCCAAAATAAAATATTTAGGTGGCAACTCTGTATCTGATAAAGCAGTCCATGTTTGGCACTTCTTTCTAAAAATCAGTTTTTCAAAACGATTTGCCGGATTTGGACTCTTTAGTGATTTATCAATCTCGTATTGCACTTTGCGAGATCAGATTAAGAACCGTGACATTGAGTCCAAAGTGTATTAAGCCCAATGGACAAAAACGGGATTTTCCCGGGACATTCGGGCGCGTCTACACCGAGAGAGAGAGAGAGAGAGAGAGAGTGTGTGTGTGTGTGTGTGTGTGAGTTTGATCAAATTGAGAAAAGCCGCAGGAAGAAAAGAAAAAAAAAAGGGAGGCAACGGGGAGAGAATAGGAGGGGGAAAAAAATAGATTAGGGTTTTGTGTTGGTGGCTCCATTAGTTTTTCAAATATTTCTTGGATCTTCAAAAAAATATTGTGAGTACAAAACCCACTTCCCTTGATTTATGTTTAATTCTTTGTTTTTATTTATTTGATATTAATTTGATTTTGTATTTACATAAAGAGGATAGATTGATTTTAATTATTTTGATTAGTGGTGTATGTAAAGTTTAGGATTTTTAGATAATTGATTGATTTTAATTACTTTGATTAGTTGTGTAGGTAACGTTTAGGGTTTTTAGATGATTGATTAATTTTAATTATTTTGTTTAGTTGTGTATGTAAGGTTTAGGGTTTTTAGTTGATTGATTGATTTTAATTATTTTGATTAGTTGTGTAGGTCAGGTTTAGAGTTTTTATATGGATTTATTTTATGGTTGTAATTATCCTCATGGTTATATGAAACAAAAATTAATATGATTATATGAAATTAAAATTAATTAAGAACCCATAGATAAATTCCTTATAATCCACCATGACTCCATGGATTGTTGTTTTATTTGAGTGATGGTGAGAAAGAGTGTATAAAAAAAAAGTGAGGATTATGAGATTTATTTGAATGCCTTAGGCTTGGCATTGTTATGTTGTTCTCATGAATGAGATGTTTTGTATATGTATATTGTTGCCTCGTTCTTATGAGTAGACGAGTGCTTTGATTTACGCGCGTACGTATATGCTAACAATCCGGGGAGTGTGAGTCAAACTCGGGACGATATCCCCGTACAAGTTTGGCTTCGGAGCGGTGTTAGGTATATGGGACACACATGGGATATATGTCTAGGCCGGAAGTGGAGGGCCGAAGTGGTGGAGTTAAGGTACAAAGACTTTAATTACTTGGTGTATCCCTGATCATTGAGATAGTAAAACTATCCCCCAAGTTAACGGGCTCAGTCCCAGTGTGAGAACTTGCTAGTAGATCAGCCAATGCTTTCCCCAAAAACTCCTCTTCGTCGATATCTAGGCTTGCAATTCTACCTTGATCTATATTGTTTTTTAGGTCTGTTTGCTCATCCTCCTCTTCTGGTAACTGGCGCTCGAAGAAGATCTCGAACCCCGGGTACCTAGTCTTTGTTTCCTAGTCAAACCAAGGCTCTGGAAATCCATAGAAGGGGAAATCTTCCCTTTGGCGGACAAAGCATCCGTTCAGGGTTCCCCGTATTGGTTTGTGGACTAACTCATTTGGCCACCTAGTCCTCTTTGCTTTAATTCTTCCTCTCAACTTTTCTCCATTCCTTTGCTAACCTACAGCGGTAGGTTTGTATCCCAACCTAAAAGCATGGGGGTTGTGACTCATGTCTTTGGCAATAGTACCTCCCTGCCTGCCACCCCAGATCCCAGAATATGCCCCTGTTAGTTCATCATGTAGATGGACTGAGTGCTCATGTAGTTCCCGTTGTCTTCTGCCATGATAGATTAGACTAACTGGGCCTCTGCCAAGGAGAAGTCGGAGAGGAATACATTCTCTTCCCCATGTATGATTTCCAGCAAGGGCGTGGTAGTTCCTTGGGGAGGATAGACGGCAGAATTACTGTAAACAGTAGCAATCCCGCATTTAATGGGGAATTTTACTAGCTGGTGGACTGTTGATGATACAGCTTTCATCTGGTGTAGCCAAGGCCTACCCAGGAGTAGATTGAAAGTTGTTGATACATCCATGACATGGAATTCCACCTCATGCTCAAACAGGCCGATCAGTATGTGGCTCTTGAACGTTCCTATAACATCTCGGCTAGTGTTGTCATAAGCTCAGATAGCTTGAGTTGTGGGCGTGAAGTCAACCAGCCTCAAACCTATAGCTTAAGCAGTCCATGCTGGACATACATTAATTGCCAATCCAGTATCTACTAACACCACCAGAATCCTCTTTTTTCGGCTCTCCAAGGTCACATACAGGGGTTGGTTGTGGTTCGCACCCTCAGGTGGCAACTCTTTATCCATAAAGGATATCATTGTCGTAACATCCTTAGATGTGACCAACGACACCAGTTGCTCAATGGGGGTGTCGATGGGAAACTTTGTGATGTTCATGGCTTCTAACAGTGCCTGCCTATGATCCCGAGAAGCCATCAGTAGCCCCCAGATTAATATGTCTGCCTGAATGTTCTAAAGCTGTTTCAAGACCAGGTCTTCTTCAACATTTTTCCCTTTTAATTTCTCAGCCTCTTTACTGGAGGATTCTGGCTGATCTAAAGTCAAGGGTTTGAAATACCGACCACTGCAGGTCATGTGATTGATCTCGTCAGTATACCACGTATCATCAAGGGTATCAGCCTTCCACCCTTCATCAGTGTACGCATGGCTTAGCTCGCTATCTTCCCATGACTCCCTTGTAGTCATGGCCGGGCTTCTATTAGGTTCTATCTAGAGCATGTTCACATCATGCCCCCCGTCATCATACCACTCCTCATCTACAACAGTTATGGTTTATAAATTCTAGTACTTCCTGAGCTTTCTTGGCACTCTCTTCCTGTCACTGGGCTCTTACTCGGGCTTTCCCGTACTTTGTACATCTACCATTATTGGCTCGGTCTCTACTTTTCCTTTCCCTTTTCCCTGCTCTAGGGCTATCTTTCTTTGGATTTCTTTTATCCTTTCCAGTTGGAATTGCTCCAACGCTTGTTCCTTTTCAATCAAAGGTACGGCCTCAGCCTTGCTATTATCACCAACTTCTTCTTTTTTCATAGTCTCTCTCGCCTCCTCCTCCACATCTGATTCTTCCTCACTCAACCACCCATTGCTGGTCTCGAGTTGATTTGGATCCCACCACCCAATTTGTACACTGCCCACATCTTCTTCTTCAAAGAAATAAAGATTCTCCAGAACTTTCTCCAGATCAGCCAGATCCTCTTCTAATTCTGCCAAGTCATTTCGTCCTCATTCAGGCCAATCATTTTGATTTTGCCCCAGCTCATCTTCCCCAATGGTGTTAATGCTGAGGAAGTCCAGCAGTATAACTACTGGTTGGCTGATCAACGGCCACAATGTACAAGCTGGGGTCATACTCCTCTGCAAGTGAGGCCTCTTTCTCTATGACTTGGGCGTCGGACAACCCCTTTTCTAGTGCATTCTCCTTCTTCTCTACTTCTGCTACCACAGGCCTTGGTTGGGTTTGTGGTGCTATGTCCATCATGCACATTTCAGTGTTTTCCAGAATAATCACCTCAGGCTTTGGTAGGTGGAATCGAGTAATATATGCGCTAGGGTTAAAGGAGGGTGATAGTGTATGGATTTGGTTAACGTTTCTGGGTGGGAGGACTTGGTTATGAGCGGGAAGTGGATTGGTGGTTATGTGTTGGTTTTGACGGGTTGGCGATGATTTTAATGTCAATGAGATCCTGGATCTCATGATGCAAGCAGTAGCACAGGTCTGTAGAGTGATCACGTTGTTGGTGGAAAATGCAATACTGGGTTGGGTCATGTTTGGTTGGTAGTGGATTAGGGAGGGGTCGAGGATCGAGAGGCTTAATGTGCCCTTTCTTCATCAGGAGTTTAAGGGCATAGGCTAGGCTCATGTATAGGGGGTAAAGGTTCTTCGGTTCCAGTTTGGGCTAGTAGGTTGTGAGGGTTGTGAGGTTGTTGCGGCAAAGGGATTGGCCATTTTGGCCGCTATGACGACAGTACTGACATTTGTAGGCCGTGAAATAGTGTTATTGCTAGCATTGGTATTCTGGGTGAATGGCCTTCTTGCGAGTTCGCTAGTTCTATGGATGACGCCTTTCTTGAATGCACTCTCGATTTGGACCCCCAACTCGTGTAGAGAAAAGCAAACATGGAGAGTGGTGCCACTATCATTCTCTGCAGCATATTTGGCTTAAGATTTTGGACCACTAGCTGGACTTGCTCTCGTTTAGAAGGCCTATTTGTCATTTTCGCTGCTTGCGCTCTCCATCTGGAGACAAAGTCGATAAAAGGTTCTTTAGGGTTCTAGGTAGTTGCTTCCAGCTCACTAATGGTTACCTCCATCTGAGTGTTATATGAATACTGGTTGACAAACCCCTCAGACAGCTCCTCCCAGTTCCGTTTCGTAAAATCTTCTAGTTTTGCGTACCAGATGGCCACCACATCGGACAGAATTCTCCCAAACAATAACAATTTCTGAGCCCGAGACAGGCCCATCGGTCTTAATACATCTGAAAATAGGCGGACATGTACAATCGGATCCCCACTTCCATCGAACCTGTAGATGTGGGGGCATCTTAAACTTTTTCAGTAATCTGACCGAAGCCGCAGTGTACCCGTCTTCAATATCTGGAATGGAGTTGAAGCCTTGGGACTTTTTCAGTGCTTTCTCTAGCCTGGCAATCTTGATTAGGGCCGAATCAATCTTATTGATGTCAAAAGGAAGGATTCCCACAGGGGGTTATGCCAGAGGTCTGTAGGCTGGAGCTGGTGGAAACATCTCCTGAGGATCAGGAACCTGGAGATTATCCACAGGTTGAGGTGGATCAGGATTCAGCTGAGCAGCCGGGATCGGGTGGACAGTGGATGCGGATGCCCCAGATGAGCATCGTCGATCAGCGATGATTTCATCATGTGCAACCATCCTTTGATTTACGATATCCATGCTTCTCCAAAACGTTGCGATCATGGTAGCAACTTCTTCTGCATTTTGAGCCATTGCTGATCCAGGTGAGTTAGGTACTCGTGAACTAAGTGGGTGGGAACGAACGGGTGTTTGCTGAGTGCTTTGTACTAGTGCTGCTGACACTCTATTCCTTCCTCGTCGAGTAACTGGTGGAAGTGAAACTGTAGACGTCCCCGAACGCCCCGGGAGGGTGAGTCCTGTTCCATTCGTTTTGGGTTTACTACAGTTCGGACTCGATTTATCACGGTTCTTAATCTTGAACCAAAGAGTCCAAATCCGGCAAATCGTTTTGAGAAACAGATTTTTGAAAAGAAGTGCCAAACATGGACTGCTTTGCCAGATATAGAGTCGCCACCTAAATATTTTTTAATGGGGAAATTTAGGAAACCCTGACTCGGTGCCAAGGCCACGTGTCCGTCATCAGCAAAGTTGCCTCGGCTCGGGAACTTGGGTACGATTGGGGAAGGTCAGCTATGAGCACCCCCTCTCGCCCGGTCCGAAGACCGGCCTCTACTAACCGTGATATCTGATTTTGAAAACGTTATGTGTTCTTATTCCGGTTATTAACCTAGAATTACTATGTTATGCGCACAGCAAACAAGTATAGACTAGATTGCCTAATTTGGAAATAAGCATTGCATATCCGTTTGTTTGGAAAAACACTTTGGAATTTGCTACTCGCAAGCAGGCTAAAATACGGATTTCAACAAGTTTTTCCAACTCAAACAATCCAACCTTCACCCACAGCCAATCAAGCAGTTTATCACATAAGCATCTAGCCACATGGTGAACATGCTGTCATGATAGCATTCACACACATGCGATATGCTAAAGCATGAAAATACTTACATCGTGCTCCGTGCCAAAATAATAAACTAGTTAGTAATCATATGCATGATCCTAGTTCATGTTAAGTTTGACTAATGTAACACATACAGGATGCAATTAGGATAGGCTCGGCTAACCTAAGCATGACATGTGAAATGCAATCAATTGATGCACGTATTCAATTTGGAATTGAAGTACAAATACAGTTAGCATGATGTCCGAGCCCGGTGCATGCAAGACAAATGTATGGATGCACGCATGCATAGCATAAGGTATGCTAATTTAAACATGCCCTAATCTACCATCATAAGCGGGTAAATAAAAGGGAAGAAAGAAATGGGGGTTGGAAGACATGCACACACACGCACCCACACTTATTACAGATTCGCCCTCGCCCGGAGGGACCAAAAGAATAATACAAATTAATTAACTACGAGCTAATTAATTATTACAAATTGCCTAAGTAGTTAACAAACTAACTAAGCTAGGAAAAACATTAAACCGCCTCAGGGAGAGTGCCCAATGCGATGCATGCTCGGGTCCTGCTCGAAAGCGCACTGCCATGCATAGACTGCCTCTGTTTTCCCTGCCGTACTCCTCTGAAGACTACCAAAGTCTCAGGATGCGCTTACTGGATGTTGAGGAATGCCACCGGCTGGAGGGAATCATCACTGGCTGTGATTTAGTGTCCATCGGCACACAATGAATCCATCGACCACCGATTTATTGCCGGTCGGCACTATGTACAGTCGATCGGCAAGAAGTTCCTGCAGAACCTGTTTGACAGCAGCAGAGGACAGAGCCTTGCATGGCAATGCAATTCAAGCCATATATGCACTAACCCTATCCCTTATCATGTGTATGACTCAAAGGCACATAGTTCTTGGTTCTCGGACCATCAATCGCGCATTTCTATGCATGATGGCCCAAGAGACCAAGTTGTGCATTTCCATTTCAAATGTAATGCAATGCACATAGTCAAGCCAAGGAGCTTCTACCTCTATCATGGCTTGGTCAAGAGGTGAAGCATGCATGCCAATGCAATGCAATCCTAAGCATGGGAGCTAGCATGCAATATGAGCATGCAAACAAGCAATGCAAACATGCACCAATCATGCAAGGCATAGACAACAATCATGGAAGGCATGGGCAAGCATATTGATATCAAGCATGTGAGATGTGACCCAAATGTACAAGTATGCAAGGCATGCAACATCACACAAATGGGACCAAGCATGCAACAATATGCAAATTAAGCATGCAACACAAGCTAAGGGAGGGACTTACACTAATTGGACAGCCCTAAATTAGGTCCAAAACAGTGGCCAAAGCTTAAGAAGATGGGGCCAAACACACATGCACACATGCGCATGTATGGTCCAATTCCTAAGGCTCACCAAAGAAGCATTGAACTACACTTATTGCAACCACACATGGCATGAATTAAATGACTAAAAAACAGAATTTTAGCACATAAAACAAAGCCCAAAATATCACTTAGATGGCATCTAATGACTTGAATTCAAAAGCATGCATAATGACCAAACATGGAGCATAAGGCACAACCTTTCAAAGCAAAAGAGACATCCAAGGCAAGCATACAAGCATGTCTTAGGGACTGAGATGATGCTATAAATGATGCCAAGCTACTAAGATAACTCAAGCAACGCATGCTCAACACTTCTCATTTTCAAAGTCTACAAGCTAACAATGCAAGGAGGCTATGCAATACATGGCAAGTATGACTAAAGCAACTTAAAACAGAGCTAAAGCATACAAAAACATGCATTAAAACTTCACAAAGCTAAGCCTAAAACATGCTAAACAATGGTTTACAACCTAAGGCATGTTAAGGCAACAACAAGGCATTACATGGTAGGTATGCTAAGCATGCATGGTGTACCAAAACCAACTTAAAACCATGTTATATTATGACAATATAAGCATGAAAAACAGCCAAGGCATGATCAACAACCCTCAAACATGGTGCTCCCTCAAGAGGCCAAAAATGGTCCTTTTCAAGGACAATAAGGAGAGGGGGTGGCCCTCTCCTTCTTGGGACTTCAAGGCACCATCCTTACCATTGAAATCCCTCAAGATTTCAGTGGTGAGGAGGCCCAAACACCAAAGTCCGAAGCTCACTCAAAATAGCACAAAATGGAGCCCCTCAAGGCTTAAGAGGGGTCAAACACCTCCAAACCACAAAACACTCTAAACAAACTATTTAGAGGGCCTAAAAACAGAACTTTTTTTATATTATACACTAAGCTCAAAAACAGTTCTAAGATAGGCAAAAATAGTATGCAAGAATGAGGTAAAAAGGGGTAAGATTGTTACCCTTGAAGAACCTCTTCAACAATGGTGGACCAGCCCCTTCCTTGAGCTCAAAACAGCTCCAAAGCTTCAAGAACAAACCTCTGGTCCTTCACAAGCTAAGAGAAGGTGTAGCACTATGTGTTTGTGTGCAATAGTGAGCCTAAACACACACAAACACAAGAAAATGAGAGATATAGATATAGGATAGATATAAAACCCTAAACCTAATCCAGAGCTTCTCTCACAACTTCTCTAACCAAAATCTCTAACCAAAATCTCTAACCCTAATGCCAAGAGAGGAGCCCTCTTCTTATAGGCAACCAATCTTGTAAAGCTTGCCAAAGAAGCTAACAAGAAGGCCATCCCTCCATACATGTGTATGGAGGGGAACAAAATGCAAGACAGCTGTCTTAAAATATTGCAAAAGCAATGAACAGTAGTCGGCTGCTCAAAATTGCCATTTTGACAAAATGGACTGCCGACCGGCAACAAATAATGCCGACCGGCAATATACATTGCCGATGGCAACAAAACACCAGCCGGTGGCCTCTAGCCACGGCCGGTGATGTGTGGGGATGCCTCACAAAGCATTCCCTGCCCCTCCAAGGTGACAAACAAGTGTTTGGTGCAAAACCAGACACTAAACAGTCGGGTTCGGAGATCCTGAGGCAAGGCGCGTAGCCGAGACCTCCGGGAACTCCAAACGAACACGAACATGGATGATCACCGGGTGTTCAAGCGGTGACGTCTAAGTCTTGAGGACGGTCAAAAATGGGGTGTCTACAGAAACTAAAACTGGCTAACAGCCAACAAGGTCTTGAGTTTTGCAAAGCCTGCCAGAACGAGTCCACACAACTTGGGGGATACTGGTTCTTTCTGAAGCTATGATGGTAAACTACTTAGCAAAAGAAAGAAAGAAAAAAAAAAAAAAAAACAACAACAATCAAATCAGACAGCACTTCAGCCCAATTTACAACAGTCATGATCACAATTAAAGAACATTCATTGAACTCTGTCCCCAAACTGATACTTGTACCACTAATATGAACATTCGTGTACAGTTTCACTATAAAAGCACATACCAGGTAAAAGAGAACCGAAACGCCCCTATGAGGTAATAGGGTTACCCTGTCCTAGATTTTTTGACATGATCTAGGATAGGGTAGGCCAAATGGTCAAAAAGGGGTACCTTAGCAAGACTACCTAATATACCTCTCGCACCTAACATCAAGAAAGGAAAGGTTCATCAAACAGTACAGCGGTAATCCAAATCCAAGGGTTGTATTTCCAACATTGCAGAGCCCACGGCTGGTCAGCCTTGTGGCAAGCTTTTTGGCAAGCCTCCGGCAAACCGTCCAGGAATAGCATATGGAAAACAGAGTGACTTAGAGTAACAATGCAAATGCAAATACAAAGAACATATAAGTGTATATAAAATTTCACATCATGAATTTCAAGTCAAGTTCTTTAAATCCCAAGCAGAGTCGCCAGAAATTGTAGCTTGCTTTTCGTGTTCCTTTTGGATACGATTAGCCCTACAGTTTGGACTCCCGTGGTTCTGAATTTGATTTCACAAGTGCAATGTGAAATAGATAAACACAAATGAGTCCAAATTCGACAATTCATTTGGAAAATCAATTTTGAATCAAAAATCCAAAAATAGAGTGCTTTGCCAGATTTCAGAGTCGCCACCTAAACATTTTTGAGAAATTTAGGAAACCCATGACTCGTGCCAAAAGGCCATTAGTCTATCATCACCAACGTGTCTCGACTCTGGAACTTGGGTACGAGTGGGGAAGGTCATGAATTGAGCACCCCACTCGCCCGATCAAAGATCGGCCTCTATTAATCATGA
This sequence comes from Camellia japonica, assembly GCA_030407325.1. Lineage (NCBI taxonomy): Eukaryota > Viridiplantae > Streptophyta > Magnoliopsida > Ericales > Theaceae > Camellia > Camellia japonica. Next base: position 5,087,052 of record JAPPVO010000024.1, on the reverse strand, counting down.
TGTGATTCTTATTTAGATTATATGCTCTTGTTCCGATTATTAGGCTAACTTACTATGTGAGGCACACAAGAATAGACCAATTCACCCACTTTGGAATGCATTGATTTTATGTTTGTTTTGAAAAAGTGTTTTGAATACATGTCACTTGAAAAATCGAGCTCGTATGTACATTAATCAAATTACCTCAATTTAAGTAAAAAGGCTTTTATCCACTGACATTCAAGCAAGTATATTACTTAGCCACTTAGCCTCATCGAATATGCTTGATATGGCAACACAAACATATGATGCAATATGCTAAAGCAAGAAATACTCACCTAGTACTCCAAGACAAGCCAAATAAAGTAAAATAATTCGAAGAAATGCATGCTCCTTGTAGACTGACCGAAACTCCGCTCCGCGCGCGGGGGCGCGAATCGTTGTTTTTAGCTACTACAGTTCAGACTCTTGTCATGGTTCTGAATCTAATCTCACAAAGTGCAATGTAAGATTGATAAATCACCAAAGAGTCCAAATCTAGCAAATCGTTTTGGAAAATCGATTTTAATCAAAAAGCGCCAAACATGGACTGCTTTGCCAGATTTCAGAGTCGCCACCTAAATATTTTGTTTTGGGAAATTTAGGAAACCCTGACTCGTGTCCGTCATCACCAAAGTTGCCTCGGCTCGGGAACTTGGGTACGAGAGGGGAAGGTCATGCAATGAGCACCCCCGCTCGCCCGATCAAAGATCGGCCATTACTAACATGATATGTTGTTTTTGAAAACACATGCATTCTTATTCCGATTTTTAATCTAGAATTACTATGTGATGCGTACAGCATACAAGTATAGACTAAATCGCTCAAGTTGGAACAAAATGCCTCATGTTTGTTTGTTTGAAAATGGTTTGAAGTTGCTACTTGTAAGTAGGCTAAGACGCGGATTTGCCACCCTCAAGTGGGCTTAAGAAAACATGATGCTTTGCCACTCCCAGTGGGCTTAAAACTCGCATTTCGATGAATTGTCCCAATTGAAGCAATCCAACCTTCATCCACAGGCATTCGTGCAGTTATATCAGTTACGCAGTTAGCCTCATGGCAAGCATGCTAGACATGACAACATACACATCTCATGCAGGGATGCTAAAGCATAAACACTCACAGTGTACTCCGAGCCAAAAAAGAAGCTAGTTAGTAATCAATGCATGATCCTAGCTATGTTAAGATGCCTAATGCAACACATGCAAAAATGCAACTAAGATAGGCTCGGCTATTCTAAGATGTCATGTGAATGCAACTTAATAACATGTATTCAAATAGGAATTGAAATACTATGCAGTTTGTATAATGTGCCGAGCTCAGTGCATGCAAGACAGATGAATGAATGCACGCATGCGAAGCATAAGTATGCTAAGCATAAGTATGCTAATTGAAACATGCCCTAAAACTAACCATCAAAAGCTGATAAGTAAAAGGGAGAAAGAAATGGGGGTTGGAAGACATGCATCACACACAGGCACGCTTATTACAAAATTCGCCCTCTCGACGGAGGGTCCGAATAATAAGCTAACTAGCTAATCTAAGCTAATTAAACTAATTATTACAAAACGAAACTAATTAACTAATCCTAGTTAACTAGTTATTGCAAAACAAATTGATTAGCTAAGCGCATTAACTAATTAAGTACAAAACCATAGCATTAGCTATCTAAGTAAAGTAGTAAAAAAAAGTCCTCGAGGTGAGAAGTGCATGCATGCTCGGTCGCCTCGTTCGGGAATCCATCGCTATGCCTCAACTTGCCTCTATTTGCATTTGTTCTCAGAACACTGCACAAAGCTCCAGATAGCTTCTACTCCATCATGGGAACCTCCAGGAGCATTACCGACCACTTAATGGTGTTGCCAACCACCTGCCGACCACTTACATTTGCTGCAGACCAGAAAAAGTGGTCGGCCAGCCACTTTTACTGGTCTGCCGACCAAAAAATTCTGCACAACTCCACTTTGCTGCAACAGAGAATATGAAGGGGCATGGCAATGTATTTGCAAGGTATGTGTGCCCAACCACCCTCCCTATCATTTCTTAAGCTCAAGGGAGTGTAGTTCTCGACTCTCGGGCCACCAATCATGCATCTCAATGCATGATGGCCGAGAAGCCAAGATTGCACGAATCAATGTCAATGAATGCACAAAAGACAAATAAGAGCCTTAACCTCTATCATGCATGATCAAGAGGGTTGGCGACTGAGAAATGAGGCACGTTTTATCACTTCAAGTATGAAACGTCCCTTGTTTCTCGTGTTTGGATTAACACCCAATCCAAACACATGCAATGCAACTCAAGCATACCAAACACAACGCAAACAACAAGCATGCAAACATAATGCAATGCAACAAGCATGTAAACACAATGTCATGCAACAACATTCAAACAACATGCTCAATGGACTGAAACCAAATATGGACAGACCTCAATCATGCCCAAAACAGTGGCCAAAATATTGAAAGGATGGCATGAAAAGCAAGGAAATGCATGCTCATGCATTGGCCAATCAACTAAGCATAAAAGCATAACTCTCAAACATGATTAAGAAGTGACAAATATGAGAGTGTAGCCACACTAAATGCACTGAAATATCATGTGAAATGATGTCATGGCAAGCAAATATCTCAAGTATGGCATATTATGGTGTTCAAAACTCAAGGCTAGCAAGGCCAATTGCACTACAGCTATGCAATACACGAACCATATGGCTAAGACACCTCAAAAAAGTTTTAGAGCATGTCAAATCAAGGCTAAAACATGCATGAACTAGAGCTAACACATGCTAGCATGAAGGGTATGAAGCATGGAGTATACAAGGCCAATAAGGAAGGTTACATTACACCTACCAAAACCAAGCATGAGATGACTTTACCAACAAAAATCAGAGTTATGGCATATCAAAATAACACCAAAAATGCACTGATATGGCAACCCAAAAGCTTAGGCAAGATGGCATACACAATGGCTCACTTTTAAGGCATAAAGGACCAACCCTCCAAAGCATTGAAAGAGTGACACATGCGAGTGTATGACCACACTACATGCACTGAAATCACATATCATATGATGCCAAATGATGCAAATAGTCCAAGCAATTCATGCTAATGACTTGGAAACTCAAAGCTAGTGAGCTAGAATGCACTATGACTATACAAAGCAAGGCATGCATGACCCAAAACACTTAAATCAGACCTAGAGCATGCTGAAACATGGCCAAAAGCTTGCTGGAGTAGAGCCAAAAACATGCTAGAATGATGGTCAAAAGCATGATGCATGTTAGGCTAATGAGTGGAATTGCACTACAAGTGCAAGGAGCATGCAAGTGGCTATCAAACCAAACCAAAATAGAGCTAAGGCATGGCAAAACAACACCAAAAACATGCTGAGATATGGCCAAAACATGCTAGAAAGGCATACTCAAACAAGAGGCATACAAGACTAGTTTGCAAGGATTACACTACAAGTGTATAAAGCATGCAAAGGTGGCCTAAACTAAGCCAAAATAGAGGTATGCCATACTGAAATAAGGCCAAAAATAGGCTGAGAACAAGCCAACACAAGCTTACCAAACATGCTCAAACATGAGGCCAACAAAGCAAGTAACCAAGATACAAGGAGAGGGGATGACCCCCTTCTATTTGGGGCCTTAAAACACACTTTCCACCACTAAAATTCCTCTGGATTTTAGTGGTGAAGAGGCCAAACAAAGGCTAAAACAAAGGTCTAAAGTGATGGCCCAAAACAAAGCCAAACAAGGCACAAAGGAGGGTAGACTACCCCCAACGCCAGAGAGGTCTCAAACCAACATGCTAAGCACTTAAAATCAAAAAAAAATTGTAGTTTAAAGTTAGGCCTAAAACACCATGCAAATGGGGCCAAAAGCTTAATCAAAACAAAGCTTTAAGGGGTTAGAAACTTACCCTTGTAGAACAACTTCAAGGAAGCAACTCCAGCAACCTTTTTGAACCAAAACCAATCAAAAAACACCAAAACCAGCTTCGAGGTACTTCACCTCCAAGAGTGGTGTTTCACTTTGTGTTTGTGTGTGTGTGAAAAAGTGTGAAGAATAGGTACTTTCAAGCACAAATATGAAGAGAATGAGCAATATAGAGATAGATGATATATCTATAGCTTCAAGCAAGTTTTTCTGAACCTAAAGCAAGAGGGAGGAGGTTCCCTCTTATAGAATTTCAAGGTTCAAGCTTGTTGAACAAGCAAGGAGCTCCAAGCAATCCCTCCATACATGTGTATGGAGAATGCTTTCTGTGCCCAGCAGCTGGCACAACTGGCAAGAAAATATCTGCAGGAAACTGCAAGAAAGCTGCCGACCAGTTGAAGTGGTCGGCCAGCTACATGCACTGGTCGGCCGACCACCAAAAGTGGTCTGCAAGGAGACCAAGTGGTCGGTGTAGACACCCCATTTTTGACCGTCCTCAAGACCTGGACGTCATCGTTTGAACACTCGATGATCATCCCTGTTCATGTTCGTCTTGAGTTCTCAGAGATTTCGGCCGTGCGCCTTGCGCCTTGCCTCAAGACCTCTCGACTTGTTTGTTTTGTGCTTGGTTGGACCAAGGACTTGTGGTCTTTGCCTCTGAGGGTAGAAAATGGCTTGTTGGCCACCCCCACACCCCACCAGCCTCGGCTTGAGGACACCGGCCCTGTTTTCTTGCTACAGGCCAAAAGTGTTGGCCAGTCGGCAATGTTCTTGGTCGACCGGCCATTATTTTGGTCGATCGGTCACTTTTTCTGGCCGAGACCCTTGTTTTAGCTTCTTGAGGAAGCTTGAACCTTTTGAACCTTTGCTCTAGCTTCTCCAAGAAGCTTGACCTTTTTTAGCTTCTCCAAGAAGCTTGACCTTTTTTAGCTTCTCCAAGAAGCTTGAACCTTTTTAGCTTCTCCAAGAAGCTTGACCTTTTTTAGCTTCTCCAAGAAGCTTGACCTTTTTAGCTTCTTAGAGAAGCTTGACCTTTTTTAGCTTTTCCAAGAAGCTTGAACCTTTTTAGCTTCTCCAAGAAGCTTGACCTTTTTAGCTTCTTAGAGAAGCTTGAACCCTTCTAAGCTTCCAAGAGAAGCTTGGCCCTTTGCTCTAAGCTTCTAGGAGAAGCTTGACCCTTTTTTCTCTAACTTCCTCAAGAAGCTTGGACCTTTGCACGAGCTTCTTGAAGAAGCTTGGACCTTTGTTCCTCTATAAGAGAGGCCCTCCCTCTCCTTTAGAAGGGTTCCAAAAATTTTGCTAAGGTATACACATATATCTCTCTTTGTCTCTACACTTAGGCTTAAAAAGAGTGAAGTTCTTGGCCCCTTTGCACACCACCTCCTATCCTAACACCTCCACCATCACTCTAAGCACCTTGGAGCTGGTTTTCAGAAGTTGAAGGCTTACTATTTTGGTCCAGAAGCTGCTGGCTCTTTTGACTACAAGGGTAACTCTCATTTTCCCCATTTTTAGCATTGTTTTGCTTCATATCTTAGCCTAGTTTGCAAGCATATTTGGGCTTTGTAATAAACTGAAAAAAGTCTTTTTTTAAGCGTCTTAACATGTTTGTTTAAGACCTGTTTTCTGTTGGGGGTCATCTACCCCCTTGCATGCTTCATTTCTCTTTGTTTTGAGCCATACATTAGTGCCTTTGTGTTGAGCTTTATTGGCCCTTTTGACCACTGAAATCCAGTGGATTTTCAGTGGTTATTATGTGTTTTTGAGCATCAAAATCAGAGAGGGGTGACCCTCTCACCCCTTGTCTTGTTTTCTAGCATTATTGGCCTTACAAAGGAGCCCATATTTTCACACTTCTTGAGCATGTTTTAGGCCATTATTTGTGAGTTTTATGACCTGCATGAACTCTGTCCAGAGTTGTTTTTGCCATGTTAGGTGTCTATCTTGCATGTGTAGAGTAATCCTCTTCATGGCCTTTCAAAGGAGCCTTCATTTGCATGCTTCCTAGCCTCATTTCAGGCCCTTTTCAGTGAGTTTTAGGGCCATCATAACCTTTGTCCAGAGGTGGTTTGCCATTTTGTATGTCCATCATGCATGTGTCGAATAACCCTCTTATTGGCCTTTCAAAGGAACATATCATTCTTGCATGCATTGGCCATGTTTCCATGGGTTTTTGGGCATTATTTGGCATGGAATACTTCTTTTTTTGGCTGGTTTGGTGAGCTCTCATGTGCTTCATATAGTTGTAGTGCAAATCATGGTTCACTAGCTTGTATTGCATGATCTTTTGGCCCTTAATTCTAGCACTTTTTGGCCATGGCTTAGACTGATTTTGTGCATATTTTGGACTACCTTAGCTCTATTTTTGGGTCTCATGGTCGAATGATGCTTGTTTTGCATGCTTGTAGTACAATGTCCATGCTTAGCTTTGAGTTTCGAGGTCCATCGCATGCATATACTAAGGTCTTTTCATGTTTTGGGGCCATTGCATATCATATTTTAGAGCTTACATGTACGCCATATTCCCATGATTTTCACTCTTTAAATGCGTTTGAGAGTTGGGCTCGTATGCCTTGTTTTCGGACCATTGAATGAGCTTCATTTCTTTGCATATTGAGCCATCATTTTAGGCCATTTTCCCACTATCTTGGACCTGCCTAGGGTCTGTTTGGGGCTGGTCTTTCCATTTGTGCATCACTTTGTGTACCTCTAGTGTAATCCGCTTCACTAGTTTTGGTAATTGTGCCATCTAGCATGCATTGTGTGAAGTGTTTCATGATTCGGGACCATTGTGCATCATGTTTCAGAGCTGGAAAATGTGTGTTTGTATGCCATGTTTCATCCTTTTCCATGCTTAGTTAGAGTTGCATGTTGTGCCTTAGGATCGGTCCTTTGTATTCGTGCATGTTTGTATGTATTTCGGTTGTCCCATTTTCAGGTATGGCCACTGATTTGAGTGGGGTTGAGGTCCACTCACTTTAGTTTAAGTCCATATTGCATTGCGTATGCCATATAATTTGTGTGCATTGAGTATGCCATTCTCAGTTCATAGCATTGCGTATGCTAGTTGCATGTTTGCATATCATCCCTCGCATGCCAACGTGATTAGGTTGCATTCCATTGAGGGTTGCATGTTAGTCACATTGTGTATGCCATCTCATTGCATTGTGTTTGGAGTAGGGTTAGTCCAAACACGGGAAACGAGGGAGGTTTCGTACTCCAAGTGACGAAACGTGTCTCAATTCCCAGTCGCCTTGTTATGCCTTGTTATGCTTATATGTGCATTCATTTCATATTGAGTCGTGCAATTCGACTCCTCAGCCATCATGCATCAAGATGCGTGATTGGTGGCACGAGGATCGAGGTCTACACTCCCTAGAGCTTATGCAATGACGGGGAGAGTGGTCATGCACACATGTGTTGAAAATACTTTGCCATGCCCCTTTCTTGCTCTCTGTTGCAGCAAATCGGAATCCAGCAGCAAAAACTAGTCAGCAGACTTCGAAAGTTTTGTACAGTGTTCTAGGACAAAACAGAGGCAAATCGGGGCATCGCAAGGGATTTCCCGATAAAGCGACCCGAGCACGCATGCATCTTTCATCATTCAGAACAAGAGCTGAGGTAGTCCATTTTATAGCTTGCATGCTAGTTTATTCGCTTTCCTAGTTAATTTGTTAATTAATTAGGGTTTTGTAATATTTAATTAGCTAGAGTAGTTAATTATTTATTCGGACTGTATTATTTATTCGGACCCTCTGAGCGAGGGCAATTGTGTAATAAGTGTGCGTGTGTGTCTTCCAACCCCACGTCTTTCTCCCTTTTATTTACCAGCTTATGATGGTTAGTTTAGGGCATGTTTTAATTAGCATACTTATGCTCGCATGTTTGCATCCATTCATCTGTCTTGTATGCACCGGGCTCGGCGCATCATACTAACTGCATTGTATTTCAATTTCAAGTTGAATACGTGTTAGCTGTAGCATCATCATATGCCATCTTAGAATAGCCGAGCCTATCTTAGTTGCATTCTTGCACGTGTTGCATTAGGCATCTCAGCATAGTTAGGATTCATGCATGATTTCTAATTAGCTTCTTTCTTTGGCTTGGAGTACTCGGTAAGTGTTCATGCTTTAACATCCTTGCATGCGTGTGAGTGATTGCCATGATAACATGCTTCACATGAGGCTATGTGCTTATATGATATAACTGCCTGAATGCTTGTAGGTGAAGGTTGGGTTATTTGGATTGGAACAATTCATCGACTGCGAGTTTTAAGCCCACTTGAGAGTGGCAAAATCATGTTTTCTAAGCCCACCTGAGGGTGGCAAATCCACATTTTAGCCTACTTACGACTAGCAAACCGCTTTCAAAAACAAACATGAGATGTTTTGTTCCAATTCAGGCGATCCGATCTATATTTGTATGTTGTGCGCATCACGTAGTAAATCTAGGCTAATAACTGGAATAAGAGCACATATGTTTTTAAAACTCGATATCATGGTTAGTAGAGGCCGATCTTTGATCGAGCAAGCGGGGGTGCTCACGAAATGACCTTCCCCAATCGTACCCAAGTTCCTGAGCCGAGGCAACTTTGGTGATGACGGACACGTGGCCTTAGGCACGAGTCAGGGTTTCCTAAATTCCCCCAAAATAAAATATTTAGGTGGTGACTCTTTATCTGGCAAAGCAGTCCATGTTTGGCACTTCTTTCAAAAAATCTATTTTCAAAAACAATTTGCCGGATTTGGACTCTTTGATGATTCATCGGTCTTGCATTGCACTTTGTGAGATTAGATACAGGACCGTGACTTTGAGTCCTGAACTGTAGTGAGCCCCAACGAACAAAATGGGATTTCCCTCCCGGGACGTTCGGGGACGTCTACAGTTTCTGGCGACTCTACTGGGGAGTTAGAGAACTTGACTCGAACTCATGATATCTGGTTTTCACTACACTTATGTGTTTCTTTGCATTGCATTTGCATTGGTGCGCCTAGGACACCGTGTTTGCCGTATGCTATTCCTAAACAATTTGCCGGAGGCTCACTTCGAGAAGTGTGCCATAAGGCTGACCGGTTGCGGGCTCTGCCACGACGGGAACACAAACCCCGATTTTACCAGGGCACCCTCTTTGACCATTCGACCTAGCGCATATTCGGAATCCATAGTGACCATTCCAAACTAAGACAGGTTGCTCACCCGATTGTAGGTTGTGTGAAACCGCTGTGTGCATAGTGAAACCCTAGCTCCTGAAAAAATAGGACAGGCAAACCCTATCCCAACATAGGGGTGTTTTTGGCTCTCACTTGCATGCTATGTGCTTTTTGAGTGTGCCTCTACAGGAACGCATGTATCAGTTTGCAAGTCTGGGCATCAGACCTGAGGGCATCAGTATTTTGGGGGAATCAGTTTTACCTAAGGGTATCAGTTTACAGGCAGAACTTGTGGCAGAATTCTGTAGGGGGGGCACAGTCATTCAGCTTTGCTCATTTTGGTTTTGGTGAAATCAGGCTGAGATGCTGTCTGTTTTCTCTTTTGCTAGGTAGTCCTGGAACTATAGCTTCAGAAGGCTCCGATATCCCCCAGGTTCATTGGACTTGTGTTGATAGACTTTGTCAAGTCAGAGATTCAGTTTAAAGCAATCAGTGTTCCTTCGCCAGAGGCAGGGTAAAAAGGCCAGTCAGACACAGATCATCAGTTCAACAGTCTTCGGATCAGCAGTCATTATCCATCTCACTTGTGTGCAGTTGGGTTGAGATATCTGCTTTTACCACAGAGACAGATATACCAATAGACCAGTTAGATCAGGGCAGTATGATAGGAATCGAAGAAATGATGCGTCAGCTCTAGGAGAGCATGAGAACCATGCAGGAGGATACTGCTCGTCAGGCAGAATTTGCCAAACAGCAGGCTGCCATCATGGCCCAACAGACAGAGCTAATTACCCGGCTACAGCAGCAAGCCGGAGCATCAACTTCACATCAAGCTCCTCCCCCACCAAGAGTTCTAATACCCGGGGAGACGGCGAATGTCCAGAATGTCCAGGAGGATACAGACATCCCAACAGGGCTGGCTCCGCCCCTGATTCTACCTCAACTATCCAAGGCACCTACGCCTGTCAATCAACCGGACTCTCCCTTTGAGTTCGAGGTGGACCATACAACGTTGAAGTTGAGCAAACTTGAAAAATTGTTCAAGAAATCCCAAGGGGTAAAGTCCATCCCAGACATTGAGGACGGGTATACCGACGGGGCTGTGACGCTGCCGGACAGATTTAAGATGCCACATATTGACCGCTTTGACGGGTCTGGGGATCCCATGGTGCACTTACGACTGTTTTCAGACATACTAAGGCCGATGGGCCTCACCAGACTACAGAAGCTTTCATTGTTTGGCCGGACCCTGTCGGGTGTGGCGGCCATCTGGTATGCAAAATTGGAAGACGATGTCAAACGGAACTGGGATGAGATGGCCGAGGCTTTTGTCGCTCAGTACTCCTATAACACGCAGATCGAGATCACAACCCGTGATCTCGAGACGACTAGGCAGGAGCCTAAGGAGGGTTTTAATGACTTCGTAACCCGGTGGAGGGCCAAGGCCTCAATGATGACCACTAGGCCCACTGACAAAGATCAGATTCGGATGATTGTGCGCAATCTCCAGCCCAAGCTTATGCAGAAAATGATTGTTCTCCCCTTCCCCACCTTTTCAGATTTACATGAGATAGGGGTCCAAATTGAGGATGCTATGAAACAGGGTCTGATTGACCAAGACAAGAAGCAGCCGAGGAGGGCGTTTTCTCGTAGTTCGAATGCGACCACCAATGGTGATGCAGCTGCAAGATCTTCTGAAGTGGGCATGGTCACCACTACCACATCAAAAACAGCTACCCCATTCACCGGTGCGTCCGGAAGTAGCTCGCAAAAAACCAAATATCCACCTCGAGTCAAGAGGGTTTTTACCCCACTTTATATGCCTTTGTCAAAGGCTCTAAAGGCCTTACTCCGGAAAGGATATCTGAAACCGTTGGAACAACGGCCTCTACCCGATCCTCTCCTTCCAAAGCATGACCAGACTAAGTACTGTGCCTACCATCAACAAACCGGTCATGACACTGATAGTTGTTTTCGTCTGCGCCATGATGTACATGATCTGTTTGACAACAAGGTCATCGTCGTGCCAGTCTTGCAAAGTCTATCGGCACTTGATCAGTGAACTTATGGGGATAATGTGACTATGTGATCAGGGGATGAACCACCTGCGGACGGCACTCAGTTTACTCCAGATATGGCATATGGCACGCACTGTTTTGAGCATTTGTGAATGCTGGTTTTTGTGCTTTCTGATTCGGGTATTGAGTCAGTTTTTGTTATGTCGTTTAGAGTCTGTCCCGTTATATAGAGTCAGTCTTTTCATACTGAGTCAGTTGGGTCTGTCTTGTTGTATCGAGTCAGTCCTTATCTGTTAGAGTCGGGTGATCTGGGGGCGTTACCTCGGATATCACTATTTTGTTTTGTGTTTGTCTTTTTGCTTTATTTTGAGTCTATTTCTGTCGGGGAGCCAGTTACACCAGTAGATCTAATTGAAACAGCTATGGTTTTCATGCTTTTGTGCTTGTTTCTGCTTTGAGCCTGTTGTGCCAGCAAACTTGAATGAAACGGCAGCGCATTTCACCTGCTCTTTTGTGCCTTGAATTCATTACATCAACCTAAGTTTTTCAAAAACTCTTTTTAAACACTGCGGTGAAAACAAAGAGGAAGGAATTCCTCAGGATTTGTAAAAATTTGATCAGCTGAGAGAAAGAGAGGCATGCTAAGCCCTTAACGAATAAGATCATGCTTGTTAGTGTGAGTACTGGGAAGGATCCTGGCTTGATCCAGATTGATTCCGCACTATCTGCAGTGCGAGGGATTTGTCGCTTTCTTAAAAGATTTCAAAAAAATGTTTTTGTGCGGTCCTGCGAAGACCTGTGTGGAATCGCTCTTGAGATTGTGCAGCCTAGGATCACTCTCAGCCTCGAGACTCGACCCCTCACTTTCAAACCTTGAACTGGGATTCAGAATGTTCAACGGTTCAACCACAACGTAAGGCCTGTGTGGCCAGATCAGAAGCAGCCCTTGAACTAGGGGCAACAGAAAGTCAGATCAAGAAAGTCGGACGGTCAAAAGAAGCTTGCAAAGCTAGATCAGAAGCACCCCTCGAACTAGGGGCCAAAAATGTCAAAGGTGCTCGAAGAGTCAAAAAATTGGGATGTTTCTCAAGCTAACAAAGATCAGCAAGAATGCCAAATCCCAGAGGGGAAGAAAGAAGAAAGCATCGCTGAAGGACAACTGAGTTCCTATCCACAACACTAGGGGCAAGTTCAGCCCCCATTGGATGGACTCCTACATCATCAGCGAACAGCAGCCATTCTTTTGGATTCTGATGGCTCCGAGATCTTAAACCATTCAACATGGACAAAGCTAAACTTTTACCCTTGAGAGGCTCGCTGAGCCGAAAACTCGGATGGGCGACCCAGGCAAAAGTTAGAGCAAGAAAAAGAACAAAAAAAAAATAAAAAATGCAAAGAATGAAAAAAAGAAAAGATGAAAAAGAAAAAAGAAGAAAAGAAATGAAAAGAATCGAAAAGAAAAGAAGAACAAAGCTCGCAAGGTTGAAAACCCAGAAAGGGCGGCCTTGGCAAAAGTTAGAGCGCAAAAGGAGAGGTTAATACCCGAGTATACCTTAACCCCCGAACTACGTAAGGCTTGATTCCCATGTTTGGGATACGTAGGCAACTTCATTCTGAAGTCCAGCCGTAAAACACTTCAAATTCGAATGTGTCCATGTAAGGTTCTGACCATCTTTGTCTACTCTGTATTCGAGAGTTCGGTTATGATCATCACTTTGAGGACTGATTACAGTGTGCTGCGGCGCCATCCAAACAAGGGGCAACTTTCCGTTGCCATACAATGCGTTGCGGTGCCATTCAAACAAGGGGCAACTTTCCGTTGCTGTGCAGTGCCGTTCAAACAAGGGGCAATTCTCCTTCGGATCTGAGGTTGTACATCTCAAGAGTAGGTTCCGTGCTCATCGAGCAGTGGCCATTTGCAAAAATAGTTTTTGAGAATTTTTAATGAGGTTGACTAATTCTCTCAAAAATTATTCCACTTTTCCAAAACTGGACCATTTCTTAGACCCAAAAAAGGAAAATTTTCAGTGCTCATAATCTAACTTGCATGATTTCAAATCAAAAAATCGAACAAGCATGTTAATCTAACTCTCATGTTGGTCAAAATTGTTTTAGCAGAACGTCAAAAACAAAAGATGGTCAAAATAATAAACTAGGGGCACAGTTAAGTCAGGTGTTCTGTCTTTTCCTCATTGTCAACATACTTGCCAAAAAGGGCACCATATTTGCCAGAAAAGGGCACGACAGAAACTAACAGTAAAATGCTGAAAGTTCTCTCATCCTCCAAGCAGCGAGGTATCAAGCTAAGTGCGAAGCACGAACTGGAATGGAGCAGGATATTCCATTCCCTCATTTGGACAAATCTAATCACGTCCAAACTCCCCAGTAGAGCATCATCAACCAATGTCAATTACAGATTTGCTGCACATCCAGCCGCATCACAACCCCTCTGTGGGGGAAGTTCACTGTTGTGCGCAGAAGAAAGAGAATATAGCAGAATGCTAGGGGAAAGAGCCCAACTTCTTGTTTATCCATCAACCACCCAGGGGAGGGATAAAAAATGAGAGATTGAAGAATAGAGAGATGTGCGCTGAGAGAAAAGTGAGAAAAGGGCTTTTCAGAAAAACAGAGCCTGAGGGTCGAGTGAGTGATGTGAGAATCACAAATGAGAAAGGGTGGGAAACAATACCCAGAGAAACAGGCTCCCTGTGCACGTCTGAGTGTCGTGTCTTTTGGTTTTATCTAGATTCTTGTTTTGAGTCGTTTCGAGTGTTACTCAATGTGTTTAGGTTGTTTACCTTTTGTTTTCCATTGTTGAGTCGTAGTGCGCTGTGTTCAATCGTAGACTCAATACCCCAGTCAAGAACTCATCTCTCAATTTCAAAAATAAAATCGTTTCGCGCTCCGAGTGCCTTGCTGTTCTCCACATCTGTGCAAAACAAGATTCGTTCTTTCGTAAAACTGCAGGGTCAACCCAGGTCATGTGGGAACAGTAAAACTAGGACCTATCTGAAGCTATGAGTTCCGGGCTGCAAAGCAAAAGAAAAGAGGGAAAATGTCGAGTATCTGAGTTTGTTTCAACTTCAGTAAATTCTGAGATTGCATTCTGTGTCTACCTCTTCACGTCTTGCCAATGCTCTGAAGTATGAGTGTGCCTCTACCTCAAGCTTAAGATCAAGTCTGCCTCAAGCCAGAATGGCAATCAAAAGTGCTCTCCCTGAGTACCATTCGCAGCCAGAAGCATCTTGAATGTGTTCGCAATGAGTTCCTAGGAGACCAACTGCGACGGTGGAAACTAGAGTTCGAATGGCTGTTGCCTAGAACGCAAAGGTTCGGGATTTCCGAGACTAAAGTCTGGTTTAAATACCCAGAGGCGTGTCCTCGGCTTGAAATCTGTATGGAAGCCCCATAGGTTGAGATAGCATGTATGCACCTCAATTCTGGATACTGAACCAACCTAGTCTGTCACCCCATTGGAGAATAGGGAAAGTTATGAACGACAGATCAGGAAGAAAGGCAGCATCCAAAGTGTTCTACGTGAAGAACCCTTGCCAGTATTCCAGAGCCTTTGTACTGTCAGTTGAAGGTAAGTGTTCGAAGACCACGAGGGGAGATCCCCGTCAGAGTAGAGCGGTTCATCGCCACTCACCCTATGAGGTGCTTTCTAAAGCGCCGCTATGCTTGTTTATTGCGTTCCTTAAACATCATGCATTGTATGGCATTGTACCTATCAAGTTTCTTTCTCATTCATGCACGATATTGTATGTACGGTTCATTCAAAGAAGTTCTGTTTGAGATCATTTATTTAGTGTATCAATCACACTTCACTCGCTTAGTGTATCAATCACCTTCATTTATTTAGTGTATCAATCACACTCTCTTCACTTAGTGTATCAATCAGACTTCTTTTATTTTCTGTATCTATCACACACATTCTCATTTTGTGTATCTATCATGCACATATTCACTTCATTTACTTTATTGTATCCATCACACTTCATTATCTTTTGTGTATCCATCACACCTGTTCACTTAGTGCATCTATCACACTTTGTGTTCACCTTTTGTGTATCCATCACACCTGTTCACTTAGTGCATCTATCACACTTTGTGTTCACCTATTGTGTATCCATTACACTCTGTTCACAAAGTGCATCTATCACACTTTGTGGTCTCACTTTTGTGTATCCATCACACTCTGTTCACATAGTGCATCTATCACACTTTGTGTTCACCTTGTTGTGTCCATCACACTTGTTCACTCAGTGCATCTATCACACTTTGTGTTCACCTTTTGTGTATCCATCACACCTGTTCACTTAGTGCATCTATCACACTTTGTGTTCACCTATTGTGTATCCATCACACTTTATTCACTTAGTGCATCTATCACACTTTGTGTTCACCTATTGTGTATCCATCACACTTGTTCACTTAGTGCATCTATCATACATTGTGTTCACCTATTGTGTATCCATCACACTTGTTCACGTAGTGCATCTATCACACTTTGTGTTCACCTATTGTGTATCCATCACACCTTATTCACTTAGTGCATCTATCACACTTTGTGTTCACCTTTAGTGTATCTATCATACTTTGTTCACTAAGTGCATCTATCACACTTCGTGTTCACATTTAGCATATCAATCATACTCTGTTCACTAAGTGCATCTATCACACTTCGTGTTCACATTTAGTATATCAATCATACTCTGTTCACTAAGTGCATCTATCACACTTCGTGTTCACATTTAGTATATCAATCATACCCTGTTCACTAAGTGCATCTATCACACTTCGTGTTCACCTTTTGTGTATCTATCATACTCTGTTCACTTAGTACATCTATCACACTTTGTGTTCACCTTTAGTGTATCCATCACACTCTGTTCATGCCTTGTGTATTTATACACTCACCTTGTGTATCTATCATACCTTATTCACTTAGTGCATCTATCACACTTTGTGTTCACCTTTTTGTGTATCCATCACACTACGTCCGCTTTGTGTATCTACCGCACATGCTCACTTTGTGTATTTATCACACGTTCGCTTTGTGTATCTATCACACATGCACACTGTATTTGCAGTGAGAATTGTAGTAATTCTCTTACATCATTTCTACATTGTAATGTAGTTTGGTTGATGCTTGCTTAAAACTGTTGCATGTTATGCTTCGTTACAGCTTTCTTTGTATGAACATAAGTTATGCTCGGCTTTGTGCATTGTCTTGCATTTTGCCCCTGCCCTCGGGCGCATATCTTTATCTGTAGCTTGTATGCTTTGTCTAAGTCTTCGGCCTCGTCAAAAATGGGTCGTCTCTGGGCTTTGACATTCACTCCCGTCATTGTTATGACTTTCGAGTTCTGTCAAAGAGGGGCAACTGTAGACACCCCATTTTTGACCGTCCTCAAGACTTGGACGTCATCATTTGAACACTCGATGATCAACCCTATTCATGTTCGTCTTGAGTTCTCGGAGGTTTCGGCCGTGCACCTTGCCTCAAGACCTTTCGACTTGTTTGTTTTGTGCTTGGTTGGACCAAGGACTTGTGGTCTTTGCCTCTGAGGGTTGGAAATGGCTTGTTGGCCACCACCACACCCCACCAGCCTCAGCTTGAGGACACCGGCCCTGTTTCCTTGCTACTGGCCAAAAGTGTTGGCCGGTCGGCAATGTTCTTGGTCGGCCGGCCATTATTTTGGTCGATCGGTCACTTTTTATGGCCGAGACCCTTGTTTTAGCTTCTTGAGGAAGCTTGAACCTTTTGAACCCTTGGTTTTTAGCTTCTTGAGGAAGCTTGAACCTTTTGAACCCTTGGTTTGTAGCTTCTTGAGGAAGCTTGAACCTTTTGAACCTTTGTTTTAGCTTCTCGAGGAAGCTGGAACCTTCTGAACCCTTGGCTTTTAGCTTCTTGAGGAAGCTTGAACCTTTTGAACCTTTGCTCTAGCTTCTCCAAGAAACTTGACCTTTTTTAGCTTCTCCAAGAAGCTTGAACCTTTTTAGCTTCTCCAAGAAGCTTGACCTTTTTTAGCTTCACCAAGAAGCTTGAACCTTTTTAGCTTCTCCAAGAAGCTTGACCTTTTTAGCTTCTTAGAGAAGCTTGACCTTTTTTAGCTTCTCCAAGAAGCTTGAACCTTTTTAGCTTCTCCGAGAAGCTTGACTTTTTTAGCTTCTTAGAGAAGCTTGAACCCTTCTAAGCTTCCAAGAGAAGCTTGGCCCTTTGCTCTAAGCTTCAGGTAGTGCAAAACATTCTGGCTATTGATGAGGGTTTATATGTCAGTGCGCAATCAGTTTACCTCATGAGTAAGCTTCAACATATGCCCAGAATGGGATTGGGAAGAAGTGGCCGGAAGGGCATCGCTGCATTGGCCGAAGTGCCACATAACCCGCATACCTTCGGTTTAGGTTACATACCTACCAAGGAAGATTGGGTAAGGAAGGGAAAGTTGATGACCGGAAGGGCCAAGGCAAGACATGTTGGGAAACACTATGAGTTAGTGCATAGACCGATCCAAGGAACCCTAAATGGACGCTTTGTCCGTGAGGGGGAAGATTTCCCATTCTGCGACTTTTAGGAGCCTTGGCTGAATTTAAAAAAGTGGTGTTTGCCCGGTTTTGAGATCTTTTTTGACCTACAACTGCAAGGGGATGAAGCCCCAGAAGAACAAATTGACTTGCCTGCTGAGGCAGAACATAATGCAAAGGACGAGTCCGATGGTATAGAACTTGAGATGGGGGTAACGCTGGCTTGTCTCCTCTCAGATCCATAGATCATGCCAGAAAGCTTGGGGGATGACTTCTCTGTTTCCATGATTGGGGATCAAACGGCTGTGGGCCTTTCTTCTAGCATTCTGGACGCATCTATCGCACCTCCCTCGTTTGGCAGTTTGAGGAGGGCTTTTTGTCTAGCAGTTCTAGGTCAGGTAGTGAACCGAAATCTGATTCCACAGAGTCTGTGAAGTCGGAATCAGATTCCAGTTCTTCTGAGTCAGAGTCCGGTATTCCTGGGGTTGATAACCTGGATACTGTCGTTTTGTCCAGGTCGTCTTTTTCTTTTTCTTTCAAGTCAGTTGTAACCGAAGAATTGGACGAGCTGGAAATTGTGAATGAGAATGGTACTGCTGCTACTTTTGAGTACTTTTCTGTGCCTCTTGTTTATTGTATTAATCAGGACTTTCAAAACTTTGATGAAAACGACGAGGAAGAAATTCCTCCGGTTTTGAAACATTTGATTGATCGAGAGGAAGAGAGGTTTGTAAAACCTCTGGTTGATGAAATCATTTCAATTAACGTGGGTATTGAGAAGGATCTGCGGTTGGTCCAGATCGGGTCCACGTTGTCTTCTGAGGAACGCGAGTGCTTAGTCGCTTTATTAAAAGATTTCAAAAATGTTTTCGCGTAGTCCCACGAAGACATGCCTAGAATCGATCCTGAGATTGTACAGCACCGGATCCCTTTTGACCCTGAGGCCCGACCTGTTAAGCAGAAGCTTCGGAGAATACGCTCGGATTGCGCTTTGAAGATGCAGATAGACGCAGGGTTTCTGTTAGTATCTGAGTATCCTACTTGGTTGGCCAAAATCGTTCCAGTGCCAAAGAAAGATAGCAGGATTTGGGTATGTGTGGACTTCAGAGATCTGAACAGAGCCAGTTCGAAGGACAACTTTCCTCTGTCGCATATCGACGAATTGGTGGACTTCACAGCGGGGCATGCGTTGCTCTCCTTCATGGATGGGTTTTTTGGGTATAACTAGATCTTGATGGCACCCAAGGATAGGGAGAAGATTGCTTTTACCACCCCGTGGGGAACCTACTACTATAGGGTGATGTCGTTTGGGCTTAAGAATGCTGGGGCTACTTATCAACGGGCTGCAACCACTATTTTGCATGATATGATCCACAAAGAGGTTGAGGTGTATGTGGACGACATGATTGTCAAGTCCAAGGAAAGAGAGGGCCACTACACCGCCTTGAAGAAATTCTTCCAACGGATCAAAGAATATCGGTTGCGACTGAATCCTCAGAAATATACTTTTGGTGTGACAGGAGGGAAAATGCTGGGGTTCTTGATTACATAGAGGGGCATTGAGGTCGATCCTTCCACGATTAAGGCCATCTTAGAAATGCCACCACCAAGGACTGAAAAGTAGATACGTGGCTTTCTGGGTAAAGTGGAATTCATAAGACGATTTATGGTAAAATTAATCTTGACTTGTGAACCACTGTTTGGTCTCCTGAAGAAAGGAAAGAAATTCCAATGGGAAGACCGATGCCAAGTTGCTTTCGAACAGATTAGGCAGTATTTACAGAACCCACCCGTGTTGTCACCGCCAGAGCCGGGGAAATCGTTGATTTTGTACTTGTCAGTAACTGACGCGACGATGGGCTGCATGTGTAGACACCCCATTTTTGACCGTCGTCAAGACTTGGACGTCATCGTTTGAACACTCGATGATCATCCATGCTCGTGTTCGTTTTGAGTTCTCGGAGGTCTCGGCCGCGCGCCTTGCCTCAAGATCTCTCGACTTGTCTGTTTTGTGCTTGGTTGTGGACCAAGGACTTGTGGTTTTGCTTCTAAGGGATGAGGGTGGCTTGTTGGCCATCCCCTCAACCCATCGGCATGATGCCATCGGCCATGTTTTCTTGCCATCGGCCATAAGTGCTGGCCGATCGGCACTCTTTTTGGTCAATCGGCCATATTTTTTAGCCGAGACCTTTCCATATGCTTTTTGTAGATATTTTGTGCCAGCTGTGACAGTTGGTGGGCACAATTCTCATCCTCCATACACGTGTATGGAGGGATTGCATTCAAGACTCAAGCTTGTTGAACAAGCTTGAGAATTGAAATTCTATAAGAAGGGAGCCTCCCCTCCCTTTCCAGAGGTTCAGAAAATTGAGATACAAAGTTCTATATCTCTCTTATTTTACCTCTCTCTTGTTTTACCTTTGTTTGTGCTCAAAAGTGTAGAATCTTCACACTATTGCACACAAACACCTAGTAGAAAACCATCCTTTGGTTGCTGAGGTCCTTAGGAGTTGGTTTTAGAGTTCTTGGAGTGGTTTAAGCTCAAAAAAGGTACTGGATTGGTGTTCTTGAAGGTGTTCTTCAAGGGTGAGTAAACTACCTTTTAATCTCCCATTTTGGCTTAAGCTTTTAGACCTACTTGCATATTGTTTTAAGCTTAACTCTAAACTTCAAAAAGTTCTGATTTTTTATGCTTGTGATGTTTGTTTTTCACTTTTTGGTTGGGGGTAGTCTACCCCCTCTTAGGCCTTGTTTGGCCTTGTTTTGTGCTTTCCCTTTTGAGCTTTGGGACCATCTTGTTTTGACCTTCTCACCACTGAAATCTAGGGGATTTTTAGTGGTGGAGAAGTAGTTTTGGAGTCTTGAATAGGAGAGGGACACCCCCCTCTCCCTGTGTCTCATATGCTTGCATTAATGGCTCATAGTAGTAGCATGTTTGCTTAGCATGTTTTGGCTTCATTTCAGCAAGTATTTGGTGTTATTTTAGCATGTTACACCTCTATCTAAAGTTGGTTTAATAGCCTCTTGCATGCACCATGCACTTGTCTTGCAATCCTCTCTATTGTCTTAACATGCACCTTGCATTTGGGTCATCATTCTTGCTTGTTTTTGCTCAACTCAAAGAAGCTTTTAGTCATGTTTTACCATGCTCTAGCTCTGATTTGTATTGTCTTGGTCATGCATGAATTGTTTTGTATAGCCTTGGTTCAATCTAGCTTGTTGGCTTTGAGTGTCCAAGTCATTAGTATGCGTTGCTTAGACCATTTTCATGATTTGGCATCATTTCATATGTGATTTCAGTCCATATAGTGTAGCCATACACTTACATTTGTCATCCTTTCAATGTTTTGAAGAGTTGGTGTTTTATGCCTTAAGAGTGGGTTATTGTGCATGCCTCTATACTTAGGTCTTTAGGATGCCATCTCAGTGGATTTTTGGGCTTATTTTGACATGCCATAACTCTGATTTTTATTGATTAAGTCATGCCATGTTTGGTTGTAATTGGTGTTGTGTAACACCCCTTGTTAGCCTTACATGCCTCATGCCTTTTGGACTTTTGTTCTAGCTTGTGTTGGCTAGGTTCAAGCATGATTTTGGTCTTGTATTGACCTGCCTTGGGACTGTTTTGGGTGCCCTTGGCCCTTTGGCACTTGCTTTGCATGGCCATGGTTTAAGTCCCTTTGTTTGTTTCAAGCTTTGAGCTTTCTTACATGCCATACTTGCATTGTTTGGTTGATTTGGCATCATTCCTAACATGATTTCAGAGCTTATGGTGCTATCACATATCCATGCTTGTCACTCTTTAAGTGTGCTTAAGAGTTGCATCTTTATGCTATAGTCCTTGAGCCAATTGGCATGCATGCTTGTCTTGCCTTTTCATGCTTTTCATACCATCATTTTGGCACTTTTGGCCACTGATTTTGGGCATGACCAAGGTCTGTCCATCTTTAGTTTAAGTCCATTTACCATGTTGTTCAAAGTTGCTACTTTACATCATGCTTGCATGCTTGAGTTGCATGACATTTACATGCTTGTTGCATGGTCCATCTTTGCATGTTGTTGCATGCTTGACATGTTGCGTGTTGTTGCATGCTTGCAAGTTGGCATGTTGTTGCATGCTTGTCCATCTTTGCATGCCATGCATGTTTGTATGTTTAGGTTGCATTTTGCATGCTTGCTAGTTTGCATTTTGTCACATGCTTGTTTAGGTTGCATTGCATTTGCAATGCTTGTTACCTTAGCCTTGCATGCATGTTTGAGTCATATTGCATTTGGCATGCTTATGTTGCATTGCATAGCTTTTCCATGTTGCATGTATTGCATTGTGTTTGGTTTGGGGTGTCAAACCAAACACGAGGACCGAGGGATGTTTCGTACTTGAAGTGACGAAACGTGCCTCAATCCTCGGTCGCCGACACTCTAGATCCAACATGATAGAGTGTGAGGCATTCATGTGTTTTTGTGCATTCATTCCATATTGATTTGTGCAATTCGGCCTCTTTGGCCATCATGCATCGAAATGCGTGATTGATGGCTCGAGAGTCGAGCACTACACTCCTTTGAGTCCCAAACATGATAAGGGGTGTAGTTGCACAACATTTTCTTGCAAATGTATTGCCATGCCCTTGTTTGTCCTCTACTGCAGCAAAAGGAGCAGTTTGCAGGAAGACATGGCCGATCGGCTATCTGGAGTGCCGATCGGCTAACAATTTTTCGCCAATAGACTAAAAAGTGGTCGATAGCCCTTTTCCCTTGACCGATGGCCATATCTTTTGGCCGATGGACTCTCAGAGTGTCCATGAGATGGTTCAGAAGCATCACAGAGATTTTCACAGTTTTCAGAAGTGCATAAGTGTGCAAACAGAGGCAACATGGGGCATGGCAACGGATTTCCGAGCAAAGCCGATCGAGCATGCATTTGTCTCTCTTCTTGAGGCTGCTTTAACTATTTTTGTAACTTAATTAATTTGCTTAATTAGTTAAGGTTTTGTAATAATTCATTAGCTAGGGTAGTTAATTAATTAGTTGATTTGTATTATTTATTCGGACCCTCCGTCGAGAGGGCGAATTTTGTAATAAGTGTGCGTGAGTGTGTGAATGTCTTCCAACCCCACGTCTTTCTCCCTTTTACTTAACCGCTTACGATGGTTAGTTCTAGGTCATATTTTAATTAGCATCCTTATGCTATGCATGTTTGCATCATTCATCTATATTGCATGCATCGGGGTCGGCGCATCATACTAACTGCATTGTATTTCAATTCCGATTTGAATACATGATTATCAAGTTACATCTCATATACCATCTTAGAATAGCCGAGCCTATTTCTAGTTGCATTTTGCATGTGCTACATTAGCCATCTTAACATGAACTAGGATCATGCATGATTTCTAACTAGTTCTTGTTTTGGCTCAGAGTACACTGTAAGTGTTTATGCTTTAGCATCTAGCATGAGTGTAAGTGTTAACATGACAGCATGCTTGCCATGAGGCTAACTGCTTATATGATATAACTGCCTGAATGTCTGTGGGTGAAGGTTGGATTACTTGAACTGGAACATTTCATCAAAATGCGAGTTTTAAGCCCACTTGAAGTGGCAAAATCATGTTTTCTTAAGCCCACTTGAGGGTGGCAAATCCACATGTAGACGTCCCCGAACGCCCCGGGGGGATGAACCCCCGTTCTGTTCATTTTGGGTTCACTATAGTTCAGGACTCAAATTGTCACAGTTCTTAATCTTGAACCAAAGAGTCCAAATCCGGTAAATCGTTTTTGCGAAAACAGATTTTTAGAAAAGAAGTGCCAAACATGGACTGCTTTGCCAGATACAGAGTCGCCACCTAAATATTTTATTTAGGGGGAATTTAGGAAACCCTGACTCGTTTGCCTAAGGCCACGTGTCCGTCATCACCACAGTTGCCTTGGCTCGGGAACTTGGGTACGATTGGGGAAGGTCAGCTATGAGCACCCCCTCTCGCCCGATCAAAGATCAGCCTCTACTAACCATGATATCTTGTTTTGAAAACACTATGCATTCTTATTCCGGTTATTAGCCTAGATTTACTATGTTATGCGCACAGCAAACAAGTATAGACCAAATCGCCTAAATTGGAACAAAACATTTCATGTTTGTTTTGAAAATGGTTTGCTACTCGCAAGTAGGCTAAAATGCAGATTTTGCCACCCTCAAGTGGGCTTTAGAAAAGATGATTTTTCCACTATCTAGTGGGCTTTAAACTCACAGTTTTAATGCATTATTCCAATTTAGGTAATTCAACCTCCATTCACAGGCATTCAAGCAGTTATATCACATAAGCAACTAGCCTCATGGTAATCATGCTGTCATGGCAACACTCACACGCATGCAAGGATGCTAAAGCAAAAGAACTTACAGAGTACTCCAAGCCAAAACAGGAACTAGTTAGTAATCATATGCATGATCCTAGTTCATGTTAAGATGGCTAATGCAACACATGCAGGATGCAGCTAGAATAGGCTCGGCTACCCTAAAGATGGCATGTGAAATGCTGCAACTAACAAGTACTCAATTTGGAATTGAAATACAAGTGCAGTTAGCATGATGTGCCGAGCCCGGTGCATGTAAGACAAATGTATGGATGCACGCATGCATAGCATAAGGTATGCTAATTCAAATATGCCCTAGTCTAACCATCATAAGCGGGTAAATAAAAGGGAAGAAAGACGTGGGATTGGAAGACATGCACACACTCACACACACTTATTACAAATACGTCCTCACTCGAAGGGACCGAAAGAATAATACAGTCTGAATAACAAATCAACTATCCTAGCTAATTAATTATTACAGACCCTTAATTAATTAACAAATTAATTACAAAATAAACTAAATGTGAAGCTTAAAGAGACTGCCACAGCTCTGCCTCGGAATGCGCGAATGATGCATGCTTGACTCGCCCCACTTGGAAACTCGCTGCCATAGCATTGTTGCCTCTGTTTACACTGCCTTGCCCCTCTGAAAATTCTGAAAGTCCCCATAACTGCTCCTTGAGTGTTGTGGAATGTTACCGGCCAAAAGAATATGCTACCGGCCATGGGAATACTTTCATCGGATAAATATTGTGCTCTCGGCCAAACATTCTTTGCCAGTCGGCACTCAACACTGCCGGCCGGCCAAATCTTCCTGCTGAAACCTGCAGTTGACAGCAGCAGAGGGCAAGCAGTGTATGGCATGGAATTTTCAAGCAAATGTATGTATGGACACACTCCCTATCATGCAATGAACTCCAGGGAACATGGCCTTCGACCCTCGGGCCATCAATTGTGCATTTCGATGCATGATGGCCTAAGAGGCCAAGTTTGCAACTTGATGTAAATGCATGCAACAAACAAATGAGTGCCAATACCCTATCATATTGAGATCAAGGACATCGGCGACCGAGGATTGAGACGTGTTACGTCACCTTGAGTACGAACACTCCTCAATCTTCGTGCTTGGTTTGACACCCCAAACCAAGCAATGTAATGCATGTATACAAACATGGCTCAAGTGTATAAAAGACTAAGTTACAAAACATGCCAAATGCAATGTAAGCTACTATGCAAGTGTGCAATGTGCCAAGCATGCAATGCTACAATACAACCTAGTTAGGCAACTAGGCAAAGTAGTAAACATGCAACAATGCATTGACTACAAGGATGCAACAAACATGCAATGTAATGAGTATACTACAAGATACAAATGCACGGACTTACACTAGGATGGAGGAACCTCAGCCACCTCCCCAAAACAGTGGTCAAAGTGCACTAAAATGATGATGCCAATCATGCAAAATAAGCATGCAAACTAATGAGCCTAAGACTAAGGCATGAAAGGCAGCTTTCAAGGGCACTCACAAGATGCTAGGCTAACATATTAAGCTCTGAAAATGCATAGAGGAAGATGCCAAATCAACCATGTCATGCAAGCAAGGCATGCAACAATGATCCAAACTTGAAGCCAACCAAGAGGGGTCAAACCATGGCATGTTAATCAAACCCCAATGGACCAAAATGACTAAAACAGTCCTAGAGGGCTCCAAAACAGGGCTGGAACATGCATGGGATAGGGCCAAAACATGCTACGAAATGGGCATCAAAACAAAGGCATTCAAGGTCACCAAAAGGTCATTACTCTACACCTTCTCCCACCAAACATAGCATGGACTTTCCAACCAAAAACAGAGTTTTAATGCATCAAAATACATCCGAAAACCTACATGAATGGCAGCCCAAGGACTCAAACACATAGGCATGCACAAGGACTCAAACATGGAGCATAAGACCACATCTCTTCAAGGCATTGAAAGGATGACAAATGCAAGCATGTAACCACAAAACATGGTCTGAAATGACATAATAAGTGAGTCCAAATCACTGAAATAGCCAAGGTAATGCATGCCGATGACTCACACACCCGATGCCAACATGCTAGAATGCAAAGAGACTATACAAAGCATGAAAGGCATGACCAAATCAACACCCAACAGACCTCAAGCATGGAAAAATATGACCAAAAACTTCACAAAGCTAGGCAAAAAAATGCAAGCATGATGGTCTAATGGCAAGATGCATTTCTAGGCAAAATGGGGGAATACAAAGCAAGTGTATTATGCATGCAAAGGGTCAACAAACCAACATGAGGTAGAGATAAAATATGCTAAATGAACACCAAATAAGCTCTGAAATAAAGCCAAACAACTAGGCGTGCATGCTACCATATTGAGCCAAATATGCAAACAAGAGAGAGACCAAGGGAGAGGGGGGTCCCTCCCCTATGCAAGACCTCAAAACCCCTTTTCACCACTGAAAATCCACTGGATTTCAGTGGTGAAAGGTCAATACACAAGAGTAACCAAAGCTTAACAAAGAGAGCACCAAAAGGGCCAAACAAGGCCTAGAAGGGGGAGGTCAACCCCAAACAACAAAATGTCCTTAATGAAAGGTCTCAAGCATGCAAATACAAGACTTTTCTCAGTTATACACAAAGTCTAAAACAATAAGCAAGATAGGCAAAAGTCTAGTGCAAGATTGGGGAATCTAAAGTGAAAAGGTTACCCTTGAAGAACCCTTGATGAACAGCAAGTGCAACCTCCTTCCTTTGATCAAAAACAGTCCAAAACCTCAAGAACAAACCCTCAAAGCCTCTCAAGGTTGAAGTATCGGGTAATGGTGTGTGTCTTAGTGCAAAACTAAGGTCAAAACACACTTTTAGGCTTCCAAACACACACAAAGGATGAGAGAGATTGAGATATAGAGAGAGAAAGTATATGGCAGATATATGTATGTATATTGCTCTAGTTTTTGCTCAACCCCTAACAATGGAGGAGGAGGGGCTCTTATATAGACAATGCAAATGACTTGAAGCTTCTCAAAGAAGCTAAACAAAAAAAGGTCAAAGGGGGCAAGGGGGGCAAGGCTTCCTGAGGAAGCTGGGACAGCTGGTAAGCTTTTTGAGGAAGCTAAGACAAAGGTCCAAGCTCCCTCAAGAAGCTAAACCAAAAGGGTGCAAAAGCGGCAAAACAGCCACACTTATGCACGGGGGCAGGGTTAGTGCATTCCAGCCGGCACAGCTGGCATGCACCATGCCTGAAAAAGGCAAAAAAGTGCTACCGGCTAGAAAAGGAGGCCATCGGCCAAACAGATGGCCGGCCGGCCACACTGAATGCCAACCAGCCAATGGTATACTTCACCAATGGCCGGTAGCCTCAAAACACGGCCGGTGGCCTCAAGCCACGGCCGGTGGGTTCCAAGGGTAGCTAACAAGTTACTCTGTACCCTTAGAAACAAAAACACAAGTGTTTGGTGCAAAACCAAACACAGAACAGTCGAGTTGAGAGATCCTGAGGCAAGGCGCGTAGCCGAGACCTCTGGGAACTCAAAACGAAACATAAACATGAGTAATCACTGAGTGTTCAAGTGGTGACGTCCAAGTCTTGAGGACGGTCAAAAATGGGGTGTCTACACCACGTCTTAGCCTACTTGCGGGTAGCACCTTCAAACCATTTTCAAACAAACAAACATGAGATGTTTTGTTCCAACTTAGGCGATCTAGTCTATACTTGTGTGTTGTGCGTATCACATAGTAATTCTAGGCTAATAACCAGAATAAAAGCGCATGTGTTTTCAAAAACAAAATATCATGTTAGTAAAGGCCGATCTTTGATCGGGCAAGCGGGGGTGCTCATTGTATGACCTTCCCTTCTCGTACCCAAGTTCCCAAGCCGAGGTAACTTTGGTGATGATGGACACGTGGCCTTAGGCACGAGTCAGGGTTTCCTAAATTTCCCAAAATAAAATATTTAGGTGGCGACTCTGTATCTGGCAAAGCAGTCCATGTTTGGCATTTCTTTAATAAAATCAGTTTTCCAAAATGATTTACCGGATTTGGACTCTTGGTGATTTATCGGTCTTGCATTGCACTTTGCGAGATTAGATTCAGAACTTTGACATTGAGTCCGAACCGTAGCATGCTAATGAACAAAACGGATTTCGCGCCATCTCGCGCGCGAAGCCGGGACATTCGGGCACGCCTACAGTTTCTGGTGACTCTGCTGGGGATTTAGAGAACTTGACTCGAACTCATGATGTCTTGTTTTGATTACACTTTTGTGTTTCTTTGCATTGCTTGTGCATTGGTGCGCTTAGGACACTGTGTTTGCCGTATGCTATTCCTAAATGGTTTGCCGGAGGCTTGCTTTGAGAAGCGTGCCATAAGGCTGACCGGTTGCGGGCTCTGCCATGACGGGAACACAAACCCCATGTTTTTACCCGGGCACCCTTTTTTACCATTCGACCTAGTGCATATCGGAAACTATAGTGACCATTCCAAGCTAGGACAGGTTGCTTACCCGATTGTAGGTTGTTTGAAACCGCTGCGTGCGTAGTGAAACCCTAGCTCCTGACAAAATAGGAAAGGGAAACCCTACCTCTCCATAGGGGTGTTTTGGCTCTCTCTTGCTTGTTATGTGCTTCTAGAGTTGGCCTCTACAAGAATGCACGTATCAGTTTGCAAGTCTGGGTATCAAGCCTGTGGGCATCAGCATTAGTATTTGGGAATCAGTTTTACCTGCGAGTATCAGATTCAGATTTGGGGCAGTGATTTTGGGAATAGTGATCAATGGTTGAGAACAGTTCTTTCAGCTTGTGTTTTGCCAACTGTGTGTTGTCTTTATTTAAGCTGTTATGCTGTCCGTTTTTCTGTTCGTTGTTTCCTTATTATGCTTTATTTATCTTTTTGCAAGGTAGTTTAGCACCATTGCATCCGACCAGGCAGATATTCCCCGAGCACTCTGCGTTAGAGGTCGTAGACTTAATCGATCTAGGGATCTAATAGACGGACAAGCAGTGTTCCTTTCCTTACCCCTGGTTGCCAGACGAAGGTCAAAAAGGTGCAGTGTATCGGTACAGCGGTCGCCAGATCAGTGGTCTACCCCACCAGTGAACAGTCAAGTTGAGGTCTCAGTTTCTACTACGGGGACAGATATACCGGTTGTTCAGATAAATCAGCACAATATGGCAAGCTTGGAAGAGATGATGCGTTAGCTCCAGGAAAGTATGAAAGCCATGCAGCAGGATGCTACCCATCAAGCAAAATTTGCCACACACCAGGCCGAGGTTATGGCACAACAGGCAGAGTTGATTGCTAGACTGCAGCAACAACAACCACCACAGCAAGCCAGGGCATCTGCTTCGCACCAGGTTCCTCCCCCACCAAGAGTTCCCATACTTGGGGAGACCGCACACGTCCAGGATAATACGGACGTTCCAACAGGGCCGGCTCCGCCCCCAATTCTACCCCAGCTATCCAAAGCACCTACCAACCTACCGGATTCCCCCTTTGAGTTTGAGGTGGACCCCACAGCGCTAAAATTGAGCAAGCTAGAAAAGCTGTTCAAGAAGTCTCAGGGCATGAAATCCATCCCAGATATTGAGCACGGGTACACTGACTCAGTCGTGACTCTGCCAGATCGGTTTAAAATGCTGCACATAGACCATTTCGACGGGTCTGGAGATCCTATGGTGCATTTGCAGCTATTTTCGGATATACTAAGGCCAATGGGCCTCTCCAGATTGCAAAAGCTTTCCTTGTTTGGCCGGACCCTGTCAGGTGTAATGGCTATTTGGTATGCAAAACTGGAGGACTCTGTCAAGAGGAGTTGGGAGGAGATGGCTGAGGCCTTCACAGCTCAATACTCCTATAATACACAGATCGAGGTCACAACTCGTGATCTCGTGACAACTAGGCAAGAGCCGAAGGAGAGCTTCTTCGATTTTGTGACCCGATGAAGGGCCAAAGCCATCAGGCCTGTTGACAAGGATCAAATTCGGATGGTTGTGCGCAACCTTCAGCCCAAGCTCATGTAGAAGATGATCATTCTCCCCCTCCCCACCTTTCCAAATCTACATGAGATAGGGGTGCAGATCGAGGATGCTATGAAACAGGGCCTCATTGATCATGAGAGAGAGCAGCCCAAGAGGGCATTCAACCGCAGTATGAATGCAGGCACAAGCAGTGCTGCAGCTGCCACAGCTTCAGATGTGAGAATGGTCACCACCACCCCAAGAACCCTTACAGCTACACCATTCACCGGTGCGTCCGGAAGTAGCTCACAAACAACCAAGTTTTCACCCCGAGGCCAAAGAACCTTCACCCCACTATATATGCCTTTGTCCAAGGCTTTGGGAGTTTTGATCAGGAAAGGGCACTTGAAGCCCCTAGAGCCGCGGCCGTTGCCAGAAAAACTTCCTCCCTCCCATAACCCGGCGAAGTATTGCGCGTTTCACCAACAGCATGGTCACGACATTAACCAGTGCTTTAGATTGCGTCACGAGATTCAGGACCTCGTCGACAACAGGGTGATCGTGCCTCCGGAGAAACCGAATGTCACAACCAACCCTCTCCCACCACATAACCAAGCTCCACTTCCCAAATGCATCAATTTGATCCAAACTAGGGTTGTGTCATACGACCCTAGCATATATATCACCCCTTCTCACCTACCCAAGCCGGAGGTGTTCATTCCTGATAGCACTGACTTGTGCATGTTGGACATCTCCCAAAACCAACCTGAAACGGTGGTGGTGGCTATCGAAGATGGAATTGGGTCGACTGTGGGGGCAGATGAGAATGATTAGACAGAGCCTGAGGGGTCTGCGAGCTTCATGTACAACCCGAGCGGTTACATTACATCAGTAGGCCAGGCTACGCCGAATGTGGAATTGTCAGTGGAGACAGAGGTTTGTGTAGTACGGGAGGATAGACCTAATCAGGGGCTAGATGACCTAGCGGATCTGGGAGAAGACATTGCTAACCTTCAGTTTTTCAACGAATAGGATCCGGGAGACGTGACAGTCAACTGGTTTGATTTGGATGGGGCAGCAGAGTCTAGTGGGTGGCTTGACGACCAGCCGGATGTTGTTGAACAACCTCAGCTAGAACAGGGTCCGTCAGGGACGGGGACATCAACAGTGGCCGGAAAGGCCGAAGAACAGAGTGCACCGCCGGAGAGCACCAGTGTTAAGAATTTTGCTCAAAATACGGGCAGTTTGGGTACGGAAGATGCTGAACAGCAGGCTGCACTGAAGCAGTTTGAGCAAGAAAGGATCAAAGATTCTGAGAGGGTCAGAAAGGCCAAAGCCCCTGCGGGGACAAAACGTGCTGTGTGCACAAGAACAGAACGTGCTGCGGGCACAGAAATGGAAGGTGCTGCGGGCACAGGAATAATTGTAACAGAGCCGGACAGGTGTCTGTCAGCTGCCGATGGCATGTGGTGGGAAGATGACGACCTATGTCTTGCCCACACAGATGAGGATTGGGGGCAAAGCCAGCCGGACGATACCACATGACTAGGAGCAGGCGGTACTTCAAGCCCCCACACTTAGATCAACCAGAGGCATCCGGAAAGGACAAGGAGGTGGAAAAACATAAAGAAAAGCTGCTCGAAGAAGAGGCTGTGCTGAAACAGCTTAAGAAGATACAAGCAAACATCTCCATCTGGGGACTGCTTATAGCCTCAAGAGTTCATAGACAAGCTGTCTTTTCCACAATGGACAAGGCCAAACTTTCAATAGATACCACGCCTGAGCAGCTGGTAGGACTGGTCTTTCCGAGAGGAGCTTCCCCGACGTTAACCTTTACTGACAAGGAGCTACCGCCTGAGGGCGCAAACCATAACAAACCTCTCTACATCTCTGTCGAGTATAGAGACAAGTGGATACCGGTGGTTCTTGTCGACACAGGATCCGCCATTAACGTGCGCCCGTCGAGGACGGCATATGCAATCGGGTTGAAGCCTATAGATTTTGTGCCAACTGCCCAGGTGATAAGGGCCTACGACAACACCAGCAGAGAGGTGATGGGGACTATGAAGATTCAGACTTAGGTCGGTCCAGGACAACATGATGTTGACTTTCATGTCTTGGACGTTCCCGCAACCTTTAATCTACTCCTAGGGCGGTCGTGGCTGCACCAGGTGAAGGCGGTCTCTTCCACCCTGCATCCAATGTTGAAATACCCCCACGGGAAAGGAGTGGCTATTGTTTTTGGGAATTCGTCAATCCATCCACCGCCAAAGGTGTCTACACCGGTTTTGGAAATCGAGCATGGCGCGGAGGATGTGTTCCTGTCAGGATTTACCCTAGCCGAGGCCCAGGTCGTACAAAACATTTTGGCTGTTGATGAGGGGTTATATGTCAGCGCGCAGTCTGTGTACCTCATGAACAAGCTCCAGCACATCCTTGGGATAGGACTAGGAAAAAGTGGCTGGAAGGGCATTACTGTATCGGCTGAAGTGCCGCACAACCCGCATACCTTGGTTTAGGCTATCTTCCTACCAAAGAGGACTGGGTGAGGAAAGGCAAAGAGATGGCCGAAAGAGCCAAAGCCAAGCAGGCTGGGAAGCATTTTGAGTTGATGCATCAGCCTATCCAGGGCACCCTAAACAGACGCTTCGTCCAGGAGAGGAGGACTTTCCATTCTGCGGCTTCCCAGAGCCATGGCTAAATGCAGAGAAGCGGTGCTTGCCGGGATTTGAGATCTTCTTCGACTTGCAATTGTCCGTGATGATGTTGCCGAAGAGTAGACAGACCCATCAGCTGAGGTTGAGCAGTGTAAGGAAGTGGATTCTGAGAGCACCGAGATTGAAATTGGGGTAGCACTGGCTTATCTACTTTCAGATCCTCCGATCGTACATGAGTGCTTGGGGGATGGTCTCTCAGTATCTATGATTGGGAATGAAACGGCTGCGAGCCCATCTTCAAACATTTTGGATGCGTCCATCGCACCCTCCCTCGTCTGGCAGTACGAGGAGGAATTCTTATCGAGCAGCACCGGGTCAGGTAGTGAGCTGGAATCTGATTCCACTGCGTCTGTGGAGTCGGAATCAGGTTCCAGCTCATCTGAGTCTGAGTCTGAGTCCGATATTCTTGGGGTTGACAACCCGGATGCCATAGTCCTGTCTAGGTTGTCTTTTTCTTTTTCCTTTGAGTCTGTTGTAACAGAGGAATCAGGCGACTTGGAAGTGATTAATGACAATGGAATGGCTGTGGCCTTTGACTATTTTTCTGTGCCCTTGATTTATTGCATTAATTCAGACTTTCAAAATTTTGATGAAAACGACGAGGAAGAAATTCCTCTGGTTTTGAAATATTTGCTAGAACAGGAGCAGGAGAGGTTTGTAAAACCGCTGGTTGATGAAATCACCCAAATTAATGTCGGTACTGAGAAAGACCCGCGGCTGGTCCAAATCGGGTCCACGTTGTCTTCAAAGGAGCGCAAGCGCTTAGTCACTTTGTTAAAAGATCTCAAAGATGTTTTCGCGTGGTCCTACGAAGACATGCCTGGAATCGATCCTGAGATTGTACAGCACCGGATCCCTCTTGACCCAGAGGCCCGACCTGTTAAGCAGAAGCTCAGAAGGATCCGCCCGGACTGGGCTATCAAGATCAAATAAGAGGTCACCAAGCAAATTGACGCAGGGTTCCTACTGGTATCTGAATACCCAACTTAGTTGGCCAACATAGTTCCAGTGCCGAAGAAGGACGGCAGAATTCGGGTATGTATGGACTTCAGGGATTTGAACAAAGCCAGTCCGAAGGACAACTTTCCTCTGCCGCATATCAATGAATTAGTGGACTTCACTTGGGGCATGCGTTGCTCTCATTCATGGATGGCTTTTCTGGCTACAATCAGATATTGATGGCACCCAAAGACTGGGAGAAGACTGCTTTTACCACCCCGTGGGGGACCTATTGTTATAGGGTGATGCCATTTGGGCTGAAGAATGCTGGAGCTACATATCAACGGGCCGCGACCCCAATTTTGCATGAATTGATCCATAAGGAGGTTGAGGTGTACGTGGATGACATGATTGTCAAGTCCAAAGAAAGAGAGGCCCACTACACCGCCTTGCAAAAATTCTTTCAACGGATCAGGGAATATCGATTGCGGTTGAATCCTCAGAAATGTACGTTTGGTGTTACAACAGGGAAAATACTGGGGTTCTTGATCACAAGAGAGGTATCGAAGTCGACCCTTCCAAAATCAAGGCCATCTTAGAAATGCCACCACCAAGGACTGAAAAGAAGGTGCGAGGCTTTCTGGGTAAAGTGCAATTCATAAGACGATTTATTGCAAAATTAACCTTGACTTGTGAACCACTCTTTGGTCTCCTGAAGAAGGGAAAGAAATTCCATTGGGACGGCCGATGCCAAGCTGCTTTTGAGCAAATCAAACAATATTTACAGAGCCCAGCTGTGTTGTCACCGCCTAAGCCGGGGAAATCATTGATTCTGTATCTTTTAGTGACTGAAACTACAATGGGCTGCATGCTTGCACAGGAGTCTGAGGACAAAGTGGAAAGAGCTATCTACTACCTGAGCAAGAAAATGCTGGATTATGAGACCCGCTACATCCGCTGGAGAAGGCTTGTCTGGCCTTGGTATGGGCTACCAGGAAGCTGCGGCACTACCTGTTAGCTCACTCTGTAATACTGGTTTCGAGATTAGATCCCATCAAATATCTCTTCGAGAAACCGGCACTTATGGGTAGGCTAGCCCGTTGGTTGCTTCTGCTTTCCGAATTTGATCTGAAGTATGTGAGCGCAAGTCAGTCAAGGGGAGAGCGGTAGCGGAGTTCCTAGCCGATCACCCAGTGGAAAGGGATGAAGCAGTTGAGTACCTATTCCCAGACGAGGCCATTTTGCATGTCGAAGACGAAACTTGGACGATGCACTTTGACGGAGCGTCAAACAAATACGGGTATGGGATAGGGGTGTTGCTGATAGCACCCGACAATTCCCGTATCCCTCTAGCATTCAAACTCTAGTTCAAAGTCTCGAACAATGAAGCAGAATATGAGGCATGTATTGCTGGTTTAGAAGCCGCCCTTGACCTAGGGAAAAAACGGTTGGACGTCATCGGGGAGTCGAACCGTGTTGTATCCTAAGCTAAGGGAGATTGGAAGTCAAGAAGAAAAGATGAGAATCTACCACCAACCTTGGACATGCTGATTCCTCGGTTTAAGAAACTGAATTGGTTCATCTGTTAAGAGAAAACAACAGTTCGCTATTCATAGCAACTATATCTTCTATGATAGACATCCCTTTCGAGTCCGGATGCGTCTGATCATCATTGACCAGAATTTGTGCCGGCCTACGAGCTGATTGCTCCATAGATGAGGTTACAAGATCAGAACCCCTGGTATTACAATGTCAGGAACTTCTTGGAAAAAGAGGCGTATCCACCAGGGACAAATGCCAAAGATAAGAGGGCGATCGAAGAATGGCTGCTCAGTTCATCGTCTGCGGGGGTACACTGTATAAGAGAGGTCATCTCGGGATGCATAAGCTGTGTGTTGATGCTGAAGAGTCCAGCACCTGATGGAAAGCCAATCCATGGAGGAGAGTGCGGAGCGCACGTGAACGGGGTGATACTAGCCCGAAAGATCCTTAGATAGGGTTACTAACTGGTCCACCATGGAGGAGGATTGTAAAAGGCTTTGTCCTGCCGATGCCACAAATGTCAGTCCATGCAACACGTATGAAATTCTGCGCGAAGTTGTACACATGACTTCGCCATGGTCATTTTCAGTCTGGGGGATTGATGTTGTCGGGGCTGTCACTCCGAAGGGGTCCATGGCCTGATTTCATTCTGGTCGCGATAGCTGTAACACGCCCGCTGGGCCTCATGCTACTACAGTTCGGACTCCCTTTTGTGTTACGGTTCTTAATCTGAACCAAAGAGTCCAACTCTGGCAAATCGTTTTGAGAAACAGATTTTTGAAAAGTAGTGCCAAACATGGACTGCTTTGCCAGATACAGAGTCGCCACCTAAATATTTTATTTTGGGAAATTTAGGAAACCCTGACTCGGTGCCGAAGGCCACGTGTCCGTCATAACCAAAGTAGTCTTGGCTCGGGAGCTTGGGTACGATCGGGAAGGTCAGCTATGAGCACCCCCTTTCGCCCGGTCGAAGACCGGCCTCTACTAACCGTGATATCCGATTTTGAAAACATTACATGCTCTTATTCCAATTATTAGCCTAGAATTACTATGTTATGCGCACAGCAAACAAGTATAGACTAGATTGCCTAATTTGGAAATAATCATTGCATATCCGTTTGTTTTGAAAATGCTTTCGGAATTTGCTACTCGCAAGTAGGCTAAAACACGGATTTCAATGAGTTTTCCAACTCAAGCAACCCAACCTCCACCCACAGGCATTCAAACAGTTTATCTCACATAAGCACTTAGCCGCATGGTAAGCATACTGTCATGGCAACATTCACACGCATGTGGTATGCTAAAGCGTAAATACTTACATCGTACTCCGTGCCAAAACAAGAAACTAGTTAGCAGACATGCATGTCCCTAGGTCATGTTAAGTGGCTAATGCAACACAGGCAAGGATGCAATTTAGAGTAGGCTCGGCTAACCCTAAAATGGCACGTGAAATGCAATCATTTGATGCACGTATTCAAGTTGGAATTTAGAATACAATGCAGTTTGTATGATGTACCGAGCCCGGTGCATGTTTAGACAAATGCATGGATGCACGCATGCATTGCATAAGGTATGCTAAAATAGACGTGCCCTAATCTACCATCATAAGCAGGTAAATAAAAGGGAAGAAAGAAGTGGGGGTTGGAAGACATACAAACCACTCACCCACACTTATTACAAATTTGCCCCCACTCGGAGGGACCAAAATAATAATACAGATTAATTAACTACGCAAACTAATTAAAATATTACAGTCCAACTAAATTAATCAAATAAATTAATTAATCTAATTAAAGCAGTAAACCGCCTCGAGATGAGGGCCGATGCAACGCATGCTCGGGACTTGCTCGGAATTGCACTGCCATGCTTAGATTGCCTCTGTTTTCCCTGCTTTGCATCTCAGAAGACTGCCAAAGTCTCAGGAGTGCCTCCCAGGACACTGAGGGACATCATCGGCTGAGTAGGACTTCCACCGGCATCAGCATGAGGTCACCGGCACAAAATTCATCCATCGGCCATCAATAGACTGCCGGTCGGCACTAAATACTGCCGGCCGGCACTGAATGTCTGCAGAACCTGCAACTCACAGCAGCAGAGGGCAAAAACTTGCATGGCAATGTAATTCCAACAATGTGTGCACCAATCATGCCCCTTATCATATTTGTGACTCAAAGGGGCATGTGCCTCGATTCTCGGGCCACCAATCACGCATTTCCATGCATGATGGCCCAAAGAACCAAATGTGCAACTTCTATTTCAAATGCATGCAAACCAAACAAACACACAAGGGTGCTAAGCCTCTATCATGACTTGGTCAAGAGGTAGAGCATGCATGTTTATGTGATGCAATCCTAGACATGTCAACTAGTATGCAATCATGCCAATGCAAAGGAGCATACAAGCTAACAAACATACAAGGCATGAAACACCAATGTCAACCATCAAGTATGCAAGGTGTAATGTGGGTGTCCAAGCATGCAAACAAGCATGTGACTTCATTCAATCATGTTAGTCCTAACATGCATTTACTTACCAATACATTACAACACTCAAGGAGCATATGCAAGCAACAAGAGGATGGACTTGCACATAGGTTAGGCAGCTCTAAATAAGCCTAAAATCAGTGGCCAAATGCCATAGAAGTGAAGGCTAAGATATATGCAATACATGCACACATGCAAGCATACATAATCCAACACTTAGGCATAAACAAGCAACTCTTAAGAACACTTAAAAGAGGCTAACATGGACATATTAACATGCATATATAAGCTTTAAAATCATGTTGGACATGGTGCCAAACCAAGCAACAAAATAGACTAAGCATGCAACAAATGGTCCAAGCATCCAAGGCAAGCCAAAGGAGACCTAAACCATGGCTAAGCCAACCAAGCCTCACAAGGCCAAGAAGGCTTAAAACAGGTCTAAGGCAGCCCTAGACCATACAAAAGGGACCTCCTAGATGGCATCTAAGTGGCTCTAGAGCAAGGCACACACAATGACCAAATCATTAGGCATACAACATATGCTTTCAAAACTTCAAAGAGGCATGCAAGGCAATCATTCAAGCATGTCTAAGGGACTGAAATAGCATGCTAAATGGTTCCAAACCATTGAAAATAATGCAAGCAAGGCATGCTATACTTTCATGCTCTTAAGGCCAACAAGCCAAATGCAAAGAGGCTATGTGATGCAAGCTAAGATCGACCAAAGTAACCATGGACAGACCTTATTCATGGAAAAATAAGCATACAAGCTTCATGAATCTAAGCCTAAAACATGTTAGAATAGAGGCACACAACCTAATGCATGTTAAAGGACTAAAGAGGCATTACAAAGCATCTATGCAAAACATGCAAGGAGTACTAAAACCAACATGATACAAAGTTATAATATGGCAATATGAGCACAAAATACAGCCATGGCATAACAAAAAAACAACCAAACATGGGGCTCCCTCAAGAGGCAAAATAGGTCCTTTTCAAGGACAACAAGGAGAGGGGGTGACCCTCTCCTTCTTAGGACTTCAAGGCATCATCTTCACCACTGAAATCCCTCAAGATTTCAGTGGTGAAGAGACCCCAACACCAAAATCCCGGAGCTCTCACAAAATAGCACAAAATGAGGCCTTTTCAAGGCCTAAGGGTGGTCAAACCTCCCCAAAGCACAAAACACTCTTAACCAACAATAAAGAGGACTAAAAAACAGAACTTTTTTGTATTAAATGGTAAGCACAAAAACAGTTCTAATCTATGCAAAAATGGAGTGCAAAAATGGGGTAAAAGGGGTAGTTTCTTACCCTTGAAGACCACCTTCACAAAGGTTGATGTTGTTGCTTCCTTAAGCTCAAATCCAACCAAAAACTTCAAGAACCAGCCCTTAGAACCTCAGTAACCGAAGGAAGGTGAAACACTAGGTGCTTGTGTGCAATAATATGGATTAAAGCACCTAGTGTAGAAACAAGAGAGAAAAGAGAGATAGGATAGATACACAAGTTCTAACCTAGAACCAGAGCTTCTTCTCTGTCTTTTCTCTCTAAAAATGTCTATTTTTCTAACCCTTGAGCCAAGAGAAGAGAGCCCTCTCTTATAGGCAACAAAGCTTACAAGCTAAGCAAACCAAGGCTCATCCCTCCATACACGTGTATGGAGGGGAAACAAATAAATACAGCTGCTTCAAAATATCTCAAAAAGCAACTGAACAGTAGTCGGCAGGGCAAAATTGTCATTTTGACAAAATTGACTGCCGACCGGCACAAAAGAGTGCCGACCGGCACAATATAGTGCCGATGGCAACACCAACCAGCCGGTGGCCTCTAGCCACTGCCGGTGGTGTGTGGGGATGCCTCACAAGGCATTCCCTGCCCCTCCAAGGCAAAGCACAAGTGTTTGGTGCAAAACCAGACACAAAACGGTCAAGTTCGGAGGTCCTGAGGCAAGGCGCGTAGCCGAGAACTCCGGGAACTCCAAACGAACACGAACATGGATAATCACCGAGTGTTCAAGCGGTGACGTCCAGGTCTTGAGGACGGTCAAAATGGGGTGTCTACAGTTGCCCCTCTTTGACAGAACTCGGAAGTCATAACAATGACGGGAGTGAATGTCAAAGCCCAGAGACGACCCATTTTTGACCAGGCCGAAGACTTAGACAAACATGCAAGACAAGCAAGATATGCGCCCGAAGGCAGGGGCAAAATGCAACTGAAAATGCACGAAGCCGAGCATAACTTAATGATCATGCAAAGAAAGCTGTAACGAAGCACGCATGCGACAGTTTTAAGCTAGCATGCACCAAACTACACTACAATGCAGAAAGGATGTAAGAGAATTATGCAATTCTCAATACGTCTCACTCGGAGGATACAATACCTGTGCGGCTCGTCCGGTTGCACCGGCCTCAAATGAGCCGTACATACAATATCGTGCCTGCAAAGAAAGCAAACTTAACAGGTACAATATTGTTAGCAATATGCATGACAATGCGAAATGAATGCAAGATGATATGCAATATATACAAAATGATGTATGAACAATGCAAATGATAATGCAATGCAATTGAAACTATGCAAACTACATGCAAAGCAATTGAATCATGATTCAATCGTGAGCGATTCGAAACCACACAAATGTCAAATAGGTTGATGGAAGTAACAAGTCCGTCTACCATAGAAAAGGTGCCGCAACCTCAAACCAACATACCAGCGTGGAGTAGGCGCGATACACATGCAGAACTATGAGTAATGTAGACGGACACAAGGACAAGTATTGGGTGGATTGACATAAGTGGGGTGACGACCCCCGAGGAAAGAACAATGATCCTAATGCCGGATGCAATAATTACACTACAATGTAATATGCGATTATGGCGGCGGGGCCAAACCGTATCTCGCTTAGGAAAGGCGTGCACACATACAACCATGTCTAACACAGAAAAGGTGCCGCAACCTCAAACCAACATACCAGCGTGGAGTAGGCGCGATGCACATGCAGAACTGTGCTTTGACGTGAAAAGTATGGACACATACCAGACCAAGCTCAACAAGGAAAGGTGCAAGCCATAAATGGAAGGGGATTGTGGATGCAGTGGATGCAAAAGAAATGGATACAATGGATATGGCACGCAGGCCAAACCAAGTTTTGCCTAGGAAGGGCATGTACACGTACAAGCCATGTCTAGCACAGAAAAGGTGCCGCTACCCTCAAACCAACATACCAACGTGGAATAGGCGCGTACACATGCAGAACTGTGTTTTGACGTGAAAAGTATGAGCACATACCAGACCAAGCTCAACAAGGAAAGCGCAAGCCATGGATGGAGGATGATGCAGTGGATGCATGCAACTACAATGCAATGGAAATGGATATTTACAGAAAATGCATGACATATGCACTATACTACAATGATGATGCATGACATATGCAGGTTTTTTGAAATGCATGACATATGCACTATATACGATGATGCATGACATATGCATATTTTAGAATGATGCATGACATATGCAGTATTTACAATGATGCATGACATATGCATGTGTTTTTGTTTTGGATTTTTTTGAAATGCATGACATATGCAGTATTTACAATGATGCATGACAATGCACTATGATGCAACGACTATGATTGCAGCTTTCCCTATCTTACCACAAGGGCGATATACTAGGTGGTTCAGTATCCAGAATTGAGGCGTAAACATGCCGCCTCAACCTATGGGGCTTCCATACAGATTTCAAGCCGAGGGTACACCCCCCTGGGTATTTAAACCAGACTTTAGTCTCGGAAATCCCAAACCTTTGTGTTCTAGGCATAAGCCATTCAAACTCTAGTTTTCACCATCCCAGTTGGTCTTCTAGGAACTCACCGCAAAAACAGGCAAGTGGCTTTACCCGACCACCGAAAGTCGTCCGGGCACGACAAACGCCAAAGGAATTGCACCTTCAGAGGATTTAAGGTCTCCTAGACCGGGATGCAATGCATGACAATGCGTGTTTTCTTTTTGTTGTTTTTTTTTTTGAAATGCAGATGATGCATGATGTTTTTGAAATGCGCGCCAACGCGCGGCTTTTGAGATGCATGCCAAATGCAATGAGGTGTGCACCTCAATGCACCGAAGGTCTTGCACCTCCCGAGGATTTAAGGTCTCCTAGACCGGGATGCACAGGACGGTATGATGCGCAAAATAGCGCGATTAAATGCATGCAAAATGCAACGAGACGCGCAGAATAGCGCGATGGAATGCATGCAAAATGCAATGAGATGCGCAAAATAGCGCGATGCGTTTAGACAATGCGAGTACACAAGAAAGTGCGATGCGATGCATGCCAGATGCAATGAGGTGTGCACCTTAATGCACCGAAGGTCTTGCACCTCCCGAGGATTTGAGGTCTCCTAGACCGTGCGTGTTTAAGGTCTCGCCAGACCCGAGGGGCAATGCATGAATTGAGATGCGGTGCACAAGACAGTGCGATACGCAAGATCGCTTGATGGAATGCATGTCAAATGCAATGAGATGCGCAAAACAGCGTGGTGCTTTGAGACAACGCGAAAGAAGGTCTGCACCTCCCAAGGATTTAAGGTCTCCTAGACCGCGCGTGTTTAAGGTCTCGCCAGACCAGGGCGAAAAACAATGAGGTGCGCAAAATAGCGCGATGAAAGTGCAAAATGAGATGCAAGATGAGGCACGCATACCTCATGGATGCAAAATGCAAAACGAAATGCAAATGAAATGCAAAGTGAGGCACGCATACCTCAAGATGCAAAATGAAATGAACATGAGGCATGCATACCTCATGAATGCAAAACCGAAATGGACATGAGACACGCATACCTCGTTAGACAGAAAATGAAATGCAAAACGAAGCACGCGTACCTCGAGATGCAATGAAATGCAAAATGAGGCACGCATACCTCATTGAGTGGAAAATGAAATGCAAAACGAGGCACGCGTACCTCGAGATGCATTGAAATGCAAAATGAGGCACGCATACCTCATTGAATGGAAAATGAAATGCAAG
The DNA here is from genome assembly GCA_030407325.1 of Camellia japonica. NCBI lineage: Eukaryota > Viridiplantae > Streptophyta > Magnoliopsida > Ericales > Theaceae > Camellia > Camellia japonica. The sequence goes on along the minus strand of JAPPVO010000024.1, from coordinate 5,044,363 downwards.
TATGACACGCACGCCACACGAAAGTAAAACGGTGCAAGTCGCAAGGACGTGCAAGACGGCGCGATGCACGCACCGGACAATGTGATGGATGCGTGCAACGCACAGGGGCAACTTTTGAATCTTGTAAAAAACAAAAGGATACAAAAGGATACAATCTTTGCTTGAATCTGAGTGCCACGCACAGAAGACACGGTCCGAGGTCGAAACGGAGGCCGGTTGAGTATCGGGGATTCACTTTCTTGCACTTTCTTGAGCTATGAAGACCAGAAACTACCACATGGCCTAAACAAGGCTGTGGGAGCATCACCGGCTGGACTAGGTGGCCACCGGCTGGCCACCGGCTGCGTAAAAGTTCCACCGGCACAATATTGTGCCGACCGGCACATAATAGTGCCGACCGTCCAAAATTGCTGATCGGGGACAGTTTCGACTTTTAATGGGTCTTTTAAAATAGGGTTCCCAACCCTATTTTCTCACTTCTCCACCGCCGAAAATCAACTCTCTCTCTCTAGAGCCTTTTTCTCTCCTCATTTCACCATTTCTTTGTGTTTTCGCGCCATTTTCGTC